>CM062290.1:173616054-173821054 GCA_031216915.1 Pictodentalium vernedei
ATTCGTCTTTATTCTCACTAACTTTCAAGAATGCCTGCCAATTCTTCCCTTTAGGTAAAGGGACGTTCTCGGACACCCGTATCAACCTAACTGCTGTCTCACCGAGGCGTTTTGCTCGCGTCTGATTCTTCAAACTGCCTTCGGGGTAACAGTCATAGATCGCATCAACCCTTGTGGTGTTCGTGTTAATCAGAGATTCGATGTATGGCAATAATTGCAATCGAGCATATTCTCCAAACAGATCCGCTTTCTGTGGTTTGATTACATGGACTACAGCAGGCATATCCAAGATGACAACTGAAGCTTGTCTAGCTGCTGAATTCTTCCCTTGTGCAGGAATAGCTGGTAAACAATTGAGAATTTGAGATTTTGTCCCACTCCGTAGCTTACCTCTATCGGATAATGCTGGCGGATCACGTGCATTCTCGTGCATGAAAAACTCATCCATGTTTGAATCAGGCCGGGCTTGCAGTGAAACGAACATCTGGGTAACTATTGCGGCAGTTGCTTTACTTGACATGAGTTTGTCTCGGCCTTTGTCCAGGTTGGCTGGGGGTGGGTTAAGGAAGGTATATATATTTGCCTTGGGAATAACATCATTCAGGGGTACGGTGCATTCCACAAGCCTTTCCTTCAAGAAAGTGGAATATAAATGCTTGCCCCTTTCGGGTAATGACCGTAAACTCTTACTAACTTCGGGGTCCATATATTCACCAGTATCTAATGTCACCAGCTGACCACTAGTTTCATCATAAGGGTTGATAATGAGTCCCTGATTCACCAGATCGAGGAGAGATTTCAATTGATTCAGAAATTTTTTCTGCTCTGATACCGAACTTTCCGGGTGTTCCGTGTTATCTGATGATGTTGTGTGGAAACTTGCATATTCATACTCATCTATAACACGCAGAACTTCTGACCTTGAAAGCTCAATAACGACTTTCTCTTCAGCCTGGCCATAGAGACCTTTTGGACCACTGTCTTCTTTGAGTAGTTGGATACTATGTTCTTGGCTCTGATCTAAACCCATCATACTGAACTTCCTCTCACTACGCTGGACCACAAAATGGCCTTCCATGAATTTGTTGTGGATTGAAGGATGCCGCCTGGGTAGCTGAGACATGTCTCTCAGAAATACGGGGACCCACCGACAATAATTTGTATGTCCTAGGGCAAAAAAGTAACTGCACAACTCATCGATAGAACACAGTGTACCAGGCCAGTTACCGATTCGTTGGTTCCGAACGAATTGACAGCTTGTCAAGAGAAAGTTCCGAACGATTTCACCCCAATAGCGCGCAGTTGGAGATTGTGAAAGAATCCTCTGTTCCCACATTTCAAATGACTCATGGGGCCCAGTCTGCTGACAGTAAATCTCATAAGCATTCTTTCTGAGGATCTCAAGCCAAGCTAGAGTGAGAAGATATGCCTGTCGCGTCCTCTTGACATGTTTCCCACCAAGTAGGGATGATGCTACACCGGGTGTGAATATCTTTGCGAGGTGAAACATTCGCTCCCAACCAGAACCACCCATAAGCTTACCACCAGCTTCTTGGGTGCACATTTCAAGATGCAGGAATCCAATCATACACACCATTCGATCCTCACCTATCTCCTCTGGGAACAGCCATTGACATTTTTTCTGCCTGGCATACAACGGACAGTCACCTTCAATGACAGGTATCTGGCCGGGGTTTACGAAAGCAGTAGCTTCCCTGACCACATACATAGCATGCTTCTGCATACTGAGTGAGTCCGCTTTCTGCTCACTGAAAACAGGGAATACCCCAATAACTGCACGAGGTTTGACATTGTCTTGATCTTCATGTTTTGAAAAGAAGCCTGAAAAGGTCACAGGGACTTCATCAAGCTGCCAGCTGCCATCAACCTTCCCTTTATTGCTGATCTGTGACACATGAGACAACCAGTCATTCTCTCCCACGTTCAAATCTGCATATTCATTGGGCCGTACATTACATTCATCTGGAGATTCAAGCCTGATGTCCCCACCAAAGTCTTCAACGAAAGGAACAAATGCATAGTCGTCTGGGAGTTCAATTTGTGTGTCTTCTGGAACATCTAAACTCAGTGGTGGGGGATCAGTACCCACATTGTCCCTGCTCAGTTGACCAATGAGTGTGATGGACGTACCATGCATATCAGATCTACCAGATACATCAATGTTATCAGTGGTTCCTATCGAGAAAACATTACGTTTGCAGTTAGCTGGGACTACAACACCTTCGTTCTTGAACCGCAGTGAAACAGCTCTCGCGAAACTCCTGCGAACATCCATTACGCGATCATAAGAGACAGAGAGTCCCATTTGATGAAAATCTCTGATAAGATTTTTCATACGATCATGGGCATGCAACTTCAAACCCACATAAAGAGGCATTGGAGTTTCTCTGTCACGTCTCTGGTGAACATTTTGTGCATGTTCGGAGCGTTTCGCTGAATTGCTGATCAACATCTGTGAAATAGTACAAGCCACTCGAGTCTTGGCATTAACAGTCTCATCATCGCCTAAGTTCTGTATACTACATGTGCCCTCAAGTAGAACTCTAAGAAGAGTCAGGAGTGAGTTGGGTACAGGCTCGCTCAAGCAATAAGATGAAAATGATCCCGTGAAAGGAGCTTGAGATATGAGTATGTGTTTACGCAGAAGAAGACCCACATCAACTATCTTTTTTGCCTCTTCCTCAGACACTATACGAGTTAAAGATTCGGACAACAAGGAGCCAACTCGAAACCTACTTGAAATAAACACATCTCTACCCTGTGTGAAGGCGTCCCAGCCATCGCCCAATTTCTGCAACAAATGTTCTTTGAATCGAGTGGAATGTATTTCTTCACTAAGCCAATCAGAACCGACTTGCTTCAACCTCCGACTGTACAGATTCTTGAGATCGACAAGCTTCATCGCGGAATCGTTGTGTTCAACAAATGTTATGAGCTCTGCCATAACGAGAGGGTCATAGGGCAGGCCTGACGCGGAATGTTCGGCGTTCTTCGACTTTTTAGATTTAGCCGCTCGTGCTTCATTGGCAAGCTTACAATAACAGGTTTTGTGATAGTAAAGATCACTAGCAGCGGAATCAAATGCTGCATTGACCCGAGAAAAAACAACCCAGTTCTCGGCTTCCTTTGCCATAATTTTGAGTTTATTGTTATCAGACATTGATCTGCAAATAGGCTCACTGCTGTCACCTTCGCGTTTGTGACAATAAACACACTGGGGCAGTTTCCTGTCACAGCCAGATTCAAAACTTGTCCGTGTTCTTTTAGGACTCAGCGTGGAGCAGGATGCCACTGCCTCATTTCGCTCTCGCTTGTGTAGCACGCGCTGTACGATGTGAGTCCGAATACTGTCACGGCATGTCTTATGATATATTGCCTTATTCGTCAACAGTGACATCGACATACACTCATCACTCTCTCTCATCAAACAATCAATGGTCAAATTATATGGAAGCTCAACGCCATTATCTAGGAAGCGCGTTATGTCTTCCTCAATAGCTTTATAGGCGTCATGAAAACGAGATTCTCTATACGGACGCATCAATTTCTTGGAACTGTCTTGCTGGCAAAAGCAACAACGTTCCCAGTCAGTACTAGTCCGTACACGAAGAGGATTCTCACTCATTCTGTGAATGATTTTTGTGAACAATCGCGTTCTCGAATTAATTTCGACAGACAAATCAGAATTGCTTGCGGAATTACGCCAAACAAGAGATTGTATGGCAAAGAGACTGCTTCATAAAGAGCGTTGTTTCTCCGGGATCAGCGTCATTCAGGTTTGCCTGAATGACGCTGATCCCGGAGAAACAACGCTCTTTTCAAGTTCCAAGAAATTGATGCGTCCGTATAGAGAATCTCGTTTTATTCTACATCATCTCCCACGTCTGTTTCCAACACGTGCGTGGATCAGAGTTCACTTTCGCGCCCTTACAATCGGATGTATAGTCGGTAGACCGTCGAAAAGGAGGTTCCCTTCAGCCGCTGGCGGCCATTTTGGATTGTGCCGCTACTGGTCGCCACCGGTCGGTGTCAACTTGTAGCCGATCGTTTTTGAGAACCTCATAGCCTACACTAACAGTGTGCCAAATTTCAAGAAGGTATCACCAAGTGCACAATTCACCTGTATGTGACGAATTCCTCCCCCGCTAACAGGTGTTGACAATAATACCACTTGACAAGTGGTAATGTCGCGACACTTAAAAGGAAACAACGCAGATGACACGGATCAGGCTCGAACTCTCGAGCCTGATCCGCGTCATCTGCGTTGTGTCCTTTTAATTATATACCCACCATGCGCAAATCAAATTATGGACGATTCTGGAAGAACCACCAATGCTAGACACATGGGAAGTGCATCCATTCAAGTTTCAGATGTCTGACGATTGTAATGTCTAAGTGCTTAAAGCATTGCACTTTGAGTGTTAAAATCAAACCCTAAGAGTTAGAATGGGTTTTACACCTTGAAAGTGTCAATTTTAACACTTTATTTTTTAGTGTGTAAGACTTGCCGCGGTAAGTGAAACATTCTCGTAATAAGTTAAGCTTCAGGTCAGTGTTAGGTGGTGCTGAGGAAAACTGACTTGCGTGATACACCCCTCTCACTTTGAAACAATATACCACTTTTTCACCCTATATCTTGTCTGACGGAGCTCTCTGGGCCTTGAATTAGTATATTTTATCTGAATGAGAACAGTTTATATTAATATCACCAATCGTTGAAAATTCACCCAATTCAAAGACGAGACACGCGTCTGCTAAGCTGTGACATCCACTTTGAAATATATCGCCTTTCAGTGAAGCAAGGCAGCATATGCAATGCTAAAATACTTCAGACGGCGGCTTTTTCCTCTCAAGGGACTATATAGGAGTGTGTGTCTCTCATGTTATCTGAAACGGCAACCTTCATGTTCTTTGGCCCATGTTCACTATTCCAGGCGGCCTATCGTATTTTAACCATTTACCCAAGGCAGACGATATCAAAATTTATTATTTTCAATATAATTTTTTTAAATTTTTCAAAAAATTTCAACAAAACCATATCATGTGACCCCCTCATTGGAACGAGCTCAATGAGCTCGTTCCAATGAGGGGTCACATGATATAATTTTGTTGAAATATTTTGAAAAAATTAATTTTTTCAACTGCTCAGTTTGCATATTACGCGGGCGGATGCGGGCGATTCGTTGGGTAAAGGGTTAAAAGATTTATGGCTCATTCGTTCGAGTTTGTTTAGAGACTCATTTATATTAAGTACAGGAGAGCAAAACCGAGTGACATGAGTGGACACGAAGGAACTTAAAGTATGGTAAAATCGACTTCCAAACGAGGTTGCTACATTTGATATCACAGAAAAGCTGTATATTTTTAAAAGCCTTTTGCGCCTGAATGCACTGAAAAGCATCATTTCAAACAAAGCAGAATCAATGAGTTAACGAGCCTCTGAAAATTCTACCGGCACGTTCGATATTGAAGACATCGGCTTCAAGAAATTATCTTCTACAGATCGAAGGTACGCATAACAATTTATCTCGTGAATACAAAATTAATACTGTTGAGAATTAATTACCGAGTCTGCAAGTTGGTATGTATAGAAAACAAATAAATATCAATTCGTTCGATTAGGAAGAATGAACTGAGTGAGGGATTGATTGCTAGTTTGTTTAGAAGGAAAATGGTGTTACTTTTATGTGTTAGAAATAAAGGGAAGTGTTATCTGGTTTGGTGTTGTGGTCAGTGTTTACCCTTTTAGAGAGGTTCAAATAGACACTTTCGCTGGGGAGTGGCCATTCAGTTGCATTAATTGAATAGAAGTAGCCTAAATCAATAGGATGAGTAAGAGATTATCATGTCCATTCGGCCACAAAAGTTGAACTAAAGCTGTGCACATTGGGGAAACAGAAACAAGATCTCAACCAGGCATGTCAATCGGTACCTGTATCGGCACCGCCGGTTCCCTCATGCTCCTGCCGGTACCGGTACTGAAGCTTTTGTCCGCCAGTATCGGGACAAAATTATTTTATGCGGAAATTCCTAATTGAACGAGGGTAAACAGACTGATAAACGTGTATGGCACACTTGCACGACATACTTTCAACTTATTTGTGAATAGACATATCAAAACACGCTATATAATAAAGGTGCATGCTCTGTCTGCATAACGACCTCCATAAGGTCGACCATTTTGATTTTTCAAACGTGGCATCAAAGACAATGAAAGCGCCGTCATCGGTTACTTTAAAGAAATTATTCTGTGGCGACATCAAAGGAATCATAAAACACGATTTTTGTGCTTTATGATTACTTTGATGTCGCACAGAATAATTGTACGATGCCTGTGGTCACGATTAGCCATTGTGCAGAAATATGTGACCTTAAACACCAATAAATAAATAACTAAATTGTACGATGCCATGTTTGTCTTTGCGATCGTGGGGACTGGTTCGGTTCAAATGTGAATTTCTCCCATCTGATTGTGATATGTCACCCAATTGTTGATTTGTCCCGGCACCGGTTTCGGTGGGGCAGGCTCTGTCCCGTCCAAGTACCGGCAGTACTTTGACATGCCTAATCTCCACGAAGCCACCAGTATGAGCCGGCCATGGCCTACAAGTTTGGTCATTTGAAGAGTTTACAGGAAAGTTGGCTCCCCTTAATTTTCATTTTCTAAAGCTGTCAATAAATTTCATATAAAAATTTAAATTTCGAAATGGTAGCGAAAATGATACATCGTGCGTCATCATTTCACAAACTAGTCATTTTCCTGTCGAGAAATATAAAAATACTGAAGATGGCTTTTTTTTACAATTTGCTCTCAATCTAATCAGTTTGAACGTTTGACTATTATTCTCAGTAGATAAAATCCCAGCCCGCAGATGGTGTCACACCTGAGGTAGAAAACTCAAAATTATTGTCATCTGTCCACTGCTTTTGGGGAAAGTGTATGATGTAAATCCTTCACACACCCGGCAGCACCCACGAACGACACTACGGGACATCACCCCACCAGAGAGAGGTCACACCAAGCATATAACCATCCATCAAAATAAATGATCAGCAATGAACTCCTTTAGACCATGTACATTAAATGATTTGCATATTAGCCACTCATGGAATTAATAGAAACGAGATAGGACCTGCCATAGTCTGTTGATGTGCAGTGGTGCGTCCGAGTTCACAGCACACCGTAGATTGATATTGAGAATTCCACCCAAAAATCTGCCCGATTTTCAATTTTGTTGGGCAAACGCCGAAAAGAGTGAACTCTAACGTCCAAGTATACCACTTAAGTGTATATTATCAGGCAATAGTACTCTGTCCCAGGAGGCAATGTATTGAGGGGTGCCGGAAGCATCCGGGGGATAAGGGGGGTGGGGGTGTCAAAAAGGGCACTCGGGGCAGGAGTTAACCCTTTATCCAACGTAACGGCTAAAACCGGCCAGAGCGATACGCAAAAATCGCCGATTAATTTTCATTATTTTTTTTCTCAAAAACATAGGTTATGACCCTCTTTGGAACGATCTCGTCGAGCTCGTTCCAAAGAGGGGCATAACCTATGTTTTTGAGACAAAAAATGAAAAAAATTAGTTATTCAAGAATTTTGTTTGCAAGTGTCGTCTGCTTTTCATGTTAGGTAAATGGTTAAGACCGGGAGTTTACGACGTACATTATCATAAATCGTAATTTAACACTTAATAGTATTGACATTTATATCGCCCCTTGAGTGCTGAAGCATTGCACTCAAGGGACAATGTAAAGCTTTAAAACTCAACACACCAATTGTTTCGCTTATGCAGCTTCTTTGCTTGGTGATTATTGGCCAGACTCCGTAATTATAGTCGACACCCCGGGGGGGGGGGGGGGGGGGTCTTCCAAAAAATTCCGGACACAAGGCCTAAAATATTGTTTCCACCTTTTGACCACCACCCACCCACCCACGTGCAAAAAAAAATATTTTTTTCCTCTGACCAGTTGGACACCCACCCCACCACCTATATTTTTTCAGTGTATCACCACAGTGGGTAATGAAAAAATATTGCACTGAGCTTCCAGTTGTCAATCCTTGCCTTAATTTGAATCCTAATCTGATAACTGTTTTTTTTTTCACATCTTTATGTTCTGGTGGTTCTAATACCTGATGACAGAACTTTCAGTTGAGCATTTGTAATTCATGCATTTCAATAATATGCCTATATACACTATGGCATAGTGTATACTGGCATATTATTGAAGTGCATGAATTACAAATGCTGAACTGAAAGGTCTGGCCTCAATGCTCTCATAATAATTATCATTCATGTGTTAAGTTCCGAGACTGAAGAAACAGTTTAAATTTAGTGAAGAAGTTTTAATTTTAATGACCTGACTACAGGCTAAGTGTCTAGGCTTGAGGTTTCAGCCAGTTGTCATTACTCAAAAGATAGTTGATAGCGTAGGAAAGCTGAAAATCTGTCACCTAACACTATTGTAAATCTCACTGTCCGTCCTGGTCCCTCTCCGAAAAAAATGTCAGCATTGATTTCTGCATATAACAGCATATAATGTAAGAATTAGACTATTTTTGTGAACATCAAATAGAAGATTAAAATAATCTTCTTTTGCTGCATAGTATTATGCTCAGCTACTCATCTATATACTCTGGCTCAGTCAGGGTCAGTTTTCAATTCAAATATTAACTGTAACTTTTGTTTCATGTTTTCACGAGATAGCCAGACAAACCCTATGTGAAAACCCTGGTACTATCACTATGAGCTTGAATTAAGTAAGTGGGGTTTTATATCAAAGATGCACAGTGAGAATTTTCATTAGTTTCAGGTTACAAGAGCTCTACTCAGAGAAACTGGGCATTTAGATTATTTTCCGTAAATTTTTTACATTATTTTAGATGTTCTGCTAAACACGTTGCTACTCATTGTAAAATCCAAATTGTGCCGTGATGATTCAGCTATGAAAATTATGTTAACCATTCCCAAATTAAAATTCATAAATTTCCACTGATCGTTTTTAGTCAAACTGGAGTACACTATTCTTTAATGCATCTAATTTAATTTACAAAAAAGAGAACAAATCCCCTAATCAGCCTAGTGGGGCCTTATTCACTAACCCTACCTGACAAACAGGTGTCTATTAGACTACTAAACAACAATATAGCCTTGTTATGTGAAAATAATTTGAAAAAAAAAACACCAGGAAAAAAATTGCAACTCCAGGAAAAAAGGTGTTTTGGCCCCCATCCGACCACCCACCCACCCCGGCCTTGTGTCCGGAATTTTTTGGAAGACCCCCCCCCCCCCCACACCCTGGATACCCCCATCCACCCGACCCGCTGCCATTGATACACGTCAAGTACGTAAGAAACGAATATTTGAGAGTTCTCAGAGTTCTTGGGAAGCGAAATCTTTTCCAGAAGTGCACTTATGGCGAAAGAAGACATGCGCCGCCCCTTCCCTTTTGTCCCCTAGTATCAGAGCAAGGGGCAGCTTCTCGGGCTTCCGGCACCTGGGGGTGGGGTGGGGGTGACATACCTTCCACACCCATTCTCGAGTTTTCGTCAGTAAAGTCAACAAATGTTTAACATAATTTAGCCACATCAAATGCTCGTAATCTGTAGACGGGTTGATGACGTCAGTAACACTCTTTGGTGCAGTGTTTTTCATCACATAACACAAAAACCAAATCAAGAATTAAGCTATAGAGTTCCACGTTCCCCCACGAGTCTTTGCGCTAACTGAGGGCGCCAGATGTATGTGGATGTATGGATGTAGCTGCTATGAGGCTCGCCTTAAGGCCACGGGGTGGCAAGGGGATAGCGCGTGCTCTTTTTCGTCGGGCATGCGCTAGTTGAAAAGAATTATCACTTCCCATGAAGCGTATAACTGAGAAACTCTCTAGTATTCGTTTCTGACGTAATTGACGTGCGCCAATGGTGTGTGTGTGTGGGGGGGGGGGGGGGGTATCAGATATAATGACGGAGTTTAGTCGATAATCACCAAAGAAGCTATACAACTGGCAAGGTGATTTCTAAATCTTTATAACGTCCTTTGAGTGAAACAGGGTACCGCATGCAGTGCTTTAGAATTGCGATTGGCACCTCTAAAAGGGACGGTATGCAGAGACGGTGGGACCAGGGGGACACAAGGGAACGTGCCCCTCTACTTTTCTCCACAGACATTTTGCGCGGTTACACAAGATTTAAAATGGGCGCACACAAACGTATCTGTATACAGGAATTCCTATAATATATACTACTCAAAATTTGCTAAGCACCAAATATTTGACACATCATTGTGAAATTTGCTTGTGACATATTTGCGACAGTTTTGTTGGATATGATTGAGGAATGTATTGAGATGGTCCCCAGTGTTTACATTAGCTCTCTTGACAGGCAGACTTTTCGTGACAGTCATGGAAAGCATGTACCCCTTGATTTTCATGTTTTCGTGTACTGTCTACATGTGTAGGGTATTCAATCTTCATTTCAACACAAACCCTTGTGATTTAATGATTGAATATGGCAAATGCAAATGTAAGAAGACATTTGTCTGAAGCAGAAATGCGGCGGGTTGTAGGGATGGTGGAGCAAGGGGCTACCATCGTCAGGTTGGTGAAGCCCCTGGTGTGCACCATACGGTGATCATCAGAGCCTGGGCAAGATTTCAGCAGTATGGCACACCAGTAAGACGGCATGGTAGTGGCAGAGACAGGGCAACATCTGCAGCTGAAGACCGGCTTTTGATCATTCAGACCCGTAGGAACCGCTTTCTTACAGACAGCAACCCATCTTCGAAGTGACCTTCAGAATGCATCCGGGGTAAATGTTTCGACGCAGACTATCTGGGCAAGGTTGCAGGAAAGTGGACTATCCGGGCAAGGTTGCACGAAAGTGGACTCCGATTGAGAAGACCATGTATTCGCTGCCCAGAACCATCGCCGGGCACGGTATGAATGGGCCATGGATCACGTTGGATGGACAAGAGAAGATTGGCGACCTGTCCTTTGTACAGATGAGGCAAGGTACTGCCTAGACCACACAGATAGGCGTTATGGGGTATGGAGAAGATCAGGAGAGCGATTCCATGCAGTCAACATTGCTGAGCATGACCGCTGTGGTGGAGGGTCAATCATGGTCTGGGTCGGCATCAGCAGGGATGGACGTACAGCGCGCTGCGTCCTTGAGCGTGGTACATTGACTGCACAGCGGTATATTGATGAGATCCTAGATGTCCATGCACGTCAGATTGTATGCAGATGCAGTGGGTGATAGATTCATTTTGAAGGGCGATAATGCCCGTCCTCATGTTGCCCATGCTGTCGGGGAGTACAACAGAGGGAGGGGATTGAGCGTATGGACTGGCCAGCAAGATCCTCTGGCCAGCAAGGTCCCCTGACCTCAATCCAATCGAACATGTCTGGAATGAGTTGCAGCTTGCAATTTCAGCCCGTCCAGTCCAGCCAAGAAGTGTCCAGGAGCTTGGTGCCATGCTGGCTCAAGAATGGAACAACATCCCACAAAGGACCACCAGGAGCCTGATTGGGAGTATGAGAAGGCGTTGTCAAGCTGTAATTAACAGTAATGGGTTTCATACTCGATATTGAACCCATACCAGTTCGCTCCGTCAACTTTTTGGCAAATTGAAAAATTTCTTCTTTTACCAATAATATCCATTTCCAGTGGTTATCGTATTCAAAAGCTAAAAAATAATGTCAAACACAAATAAAATCTTATTTTCTGTACTTAAATCATTAAAGATGTAATTAAATAAAAAATATATACACTTTTCATTACAATACTTCAACTAAAACGTAAAACAGGTATAGTTGGATATACTTGTTGCTTAGCAAACTTTGAGTTGTATATTATCTGCAAATCCAAGAAACATTTGGCAAAAGAATCCCACCTTCGGTCCGTTTCTTCTACTTTGCCCATTTTCCAACCCAAAGGCTAGCCTTCGGGTTGGAAGGTGTTTGAAATAGAAGAAATGGACAGGATAATGACCATACCGTGGCATGCTCATCTAAACGAGAAACTATAGTATATCAGTGTACATTTGCTGATATACGCTAAAAACTAAAGTGTTAAAAACTACACTTGAAGTGTTATATTTAACACTAAGTGCTGAACTAGCACTTTGTTCAAGTGTAGATATCCCAGAACTTGACAAGTGTTACAATAATACCATTTGACAAGTGTAATGTCGAGACACTTAAAAAGAAACAACGCAGATTACGCGGATCAGGCTCGAACTCTCGAGCCTGATCCGCGTCATCTGCGTTGTGTCCTTTTAATTATGTACCCACCAAGCGCAAATCAAATTATGGACGATTCTGGAAGAACCGCCAATGCTAGACACATGGGAAGTGCCATCCATTCAAGTTTCAGATGTCTGACGATTGTAATGTCTAAGTGCTTAAAGCATTGCACTTTGAGTGTTAAAATCAAACCCCAAGAGTTAGAATGGGTTTAACACCTTGAAAGTGTCAGTTTTAACACTTTAGTTTTTGGTGTGTATACGATTGTAACGTTTCTCCCACTGGGTCGAACTATGGTAGCCTTGAAAAGTTGTGCCCTTCCACTTTTTTCCAGCTTCCGCTGCCTCTTACGGCATGTATTTATCTGTTGATTGATGTTTAAGGTCACACATTTCTACACAATGGCGAATCGTTCCCGAAACACGATCAATCGCTTATACGCATGTTCATTTCTTTTATTGATGTTTTGGGTCAATTTCAAAATGCGTGGCGATATCATAATCGCAACGAGTATAAAATCGAGTTTAGCCAATCGTTTGTACATAAGCTACCCCAAGCATTGGTGACTGGGTCCTATTTTACCAATAAAACAGAGCATGCTTGTCACAGTAAACAAGCACTGCTTCACTTCTCGGGATCCCAGGGGATCAAGGGTCGATATATAATGTCAATACTATTGAATTTCACAAAACAATTTACAATTCGTGGTAAACTCCCGATCTTAGCTCATACCCAGAGTCTAGAGCTTTTTTTGATACTCATGCCCCCCCCCCCCCCCCCCCCTCGAGTGAACACATCTGCAATGTTTTGTATTTTCTTGATTACAAATTCTGAGACATTGTTGTCCGAAGAGGTTTAGTAGATTCGCCAATTGCCGGACCAATATTCTCAGCATGTGGATTTTATATTTGATTTTACTCGTTGTTCCTTTAGCGTCATGCCAAAGGGCAGTGATGGCGCAGAGACAAGTCCATTTGCAGGCATTTTGTCAAAAACATAGGTTATGAGCAAGTTATGACCCCACATTGGAACGATCTCGTTAAGCTATGTTTGTGAGACAAAAAAATTAAACTATAATGAAAATTGAATGGTGATTTTTGTGAATAGCGCTGGTCGGTTTTGGAGGTAACGTTGGGTGAAAGATTAATTTTTTTTTTAGTGTTACAGTTTTGTTGAGTTGATTAGAATTTAGCTGTATTCACTTCAGAAGAAGACATTTTATTACACGCCTGTTCTATGAAATCCCCACATACAGCAACACTAAACCATGCGAAAAATGAAAATCTGTTCCGCACACATGTGCGCAACGGAAATCGTTGATGGACTATTTTTAAATAGAAGCGGAATTGCAATGGAATTTTCTACAAATCGAGCACCGCAATTGCCATTGAATCGCTAGCGACAGATAAAAAATAGTAACACGTGTTACCTTCGCAAATTTGGTTGCCGATAAAATGTGATCTTTTGTTGATAGTTCATCCACTGAGTTTCAGTTTGTTCTCTGTGCCCACTGGCAAATAGAACACATTGGAATTCAGGGGGCGAGTTATCAAATGAATTGCTGTGTGTCCTTCTAATAATGTTTTTTTAAGACGAGAAGGCGTGTAAAAAATATAGAACGACACACGCGTGTGAATGGATTAATCGATACGACACTTGTGCCATAGCAGGAAGATAAAACTCAAGGTCTGTGGCCTCTCGTTTTATCCTTCCGCGCTGACACTCGTGCCATATCAATTAACCCATTCACACATGTGTGTCGTCCTGTGTATAACATTAAAAGTCTTGTAATCTTGTAGGCCTATCCCTCAGACGTTGCTGAACCAATTCTATGGTTTATTTCTTACGCCCATGTGAGAAAGAGTTAACCCTTTACCTTGCATGCCGTCAAAATCGGCCAGCGCCATTCACAGAAGAATATTACTATTCAATTTTTGTTCTCCATTTTGCGCCTTAAAATGAAAGTGTCAATGACCTTTAACCTGCAGGGTGTGCTAAAGGAATTGTGGCGGACAGAGGAACGTACGGACAGCCAGGGGAACGTACGGACGGACGACGGATCGCAACCCATTCCAAAAGCTCACACTTGACATTGACAAGCTGGGCTAAATATAGCTTATGAACCCTTGTTTGAACTAGTCCGAGCTCAGTTGGGGTGGGGGCAAAGCTATGTTTATCAGATAAAAAAATGAAACATTTTAGTTAAGAAATTGTTTTTGCAAGTGTCGTGTTTCTTCTATTAGTGTTGGCTACAGGGTTAGGGCCTTCACACACTAGGTCCAATTTAATATTAAACAGCGAATTTCGTCTGATTTTGCAATTTTGTCATGTTTTGGCTCTGATTTTTGATTAACTACATAACAAAGACGGTAATAACGCATTGTCGCTGTTACTTGGTCCAATGAGAGGTATAGAATATACATGTATAATCAACAAATAGTTTAATACCAAGTACACTGATGTCAAAATAATTAAATTTCAAGCAATTTTCCCGTAATGCAATGTGGAATTTAACCAGTTCAGTCATGTTTGACAGAGCTCACTGAGCTCTGTCAAACAAGATTGAATAGGTTAAATTTGAAGTCGCATTATGGAAAAAACTGCAGCCTAAAATTTAGGTATTTTGACATCAGTGTGCGGTGGGGCGCGGGGGAATTTTGACTATTCGTTGCGTCAAAATGATTTCAGTCTTACATAGGTCTCCTTGAAAATAGTATTTGAGTATGACATCAAGGCT
This sequence comes from Pictodentalium vernedei, assembly GCA_031216915.1. NCBI lineage: Eukaryota > Metazoa > Mollusca > Scaphopoda > Dentaliida > Dentaliidae > Pictodentalium > Pictodentalium vernedei. The sequence continues at coordinate 173,631,059 of CM062290.1, forward strand.
CACGCCATGCAGAAAATATACAATTTATATTTGTCATTTTATCGCAACGCTTGGTTCACTCGAGGCGCATTTATTGTGTAAATGTCTTCACCTGGCAGAAGGATTCCGGTCGCCTGGACAGGTTGACACATTTTTTCAGGTGGCCTTAATTTTCAGTTTGTTCATGGAGATCTGGATGCAGAATAAAATCATTACTAATATTTATTGGTGTGTTTAGCATAATTGGCTATTTCATAACAGCAACACAGTGATGAAGTAAAATTTAGCCAATTGTTTACATATGCTGCCCACTTCAAAGGACTGCCATGCCCTTCTTTGTTTCCGGCTCCTATTTTACAAGTAAAGCAGAGCTTGTTTACCATAGTAAACAAACACTGGTTCACTTCCCGGGGAAAAATCATTACTAATCCTCTTATCGGTGTCTAGTCCACTGCGTCACCCGCCCCAACAGTCAACTTTTCAATTACGCCAAAAATTCACGCATCACGCAAAAATAAATCGGATTAAAAATTATATCAAGAAATAACAGTGAATCATAAAAAGTTACCTGTGCTGCGTTCTTTGGTTTCTTCTTGTCATTTGATGGAGTTGGCCTGCAAAGTTTTTCCGACAAGTTTATAAAACTGCACGCGGAAAATTGTTTCTGTTCCTTCTCACGAGAACGAAATGGGGAAAAAACGAATAAATACTTCCTTACTCCTTAATTATTCACTGAAGATCAGCTTTCTCACGTCCCATCATTAAATCTTGCCTGCATGTATTCAGTTAAAAAGATGTGCGTTTCTTTTGTCCATTAAACTGCACATGTGGAAGGTATTCCACTCACCGTACACACACCTTCAGTGAGTGGTTCAATCCCATTGACTAGATTCTTAAGAGAAAACAAGTTATTATGCCCAGTCAATTTAGTGTAATTTTCTTGTCTATCGTTTCCACGTGTCTGACCAGATACCAGCGATAACAAGACAGACTCAAGTGAACGGTGAATTGTTTAAATTCCTCATCGCGGATCGACTTTTGCCCATAAAAACATCCAGGTCGTCTAACAAAGCAATACCTCATTAAATTCAAGAAACGCGAATTTCTCCCGAGAGGTTTTTACTTTCGAGTGAAACATTTTACTTTCTGAGAACAAAATTTCATGAATCGAACCCAGGGTCACAGTATAGTTGACAGCTTTCAAGCTACGGCCCGAACGGTGGGCGGCTCAATAAGTATTAGTATGTTTGTTGTCGTTGTGGTGATTGGGGAAGGAGGGGCAGGAGGAAATTTTCGACATAAATCAACGATGCCAAGGAGTGGATATATAAGAGCACAGGTGTTCGACATGTGCCAAAGATCATGAAAAATGGTGTATTTGAAGTTTGTTGTCAAATTATGTATTTTCCCATGATTAAGTATTAAAAGAGGGGCAGGGTTCAGAACTCGCTGGATTGGAAGGAAGATATCTACCTGCCTTATTCAAACTCACAGGAAACAAGAGGCCCCAGGGGGCCTGAGGGCGCTCACCTGACATGGTAGCCTAAATATCAACCCAGAGAATTGATTTCCACAAGTTGCATCTGCTCCTTCTAAGAAAAGCAGAAACCAAATATCCAAATATTCTGACCAGTGGATCTTAAAAAAGATTTTTAAAGAATATTCCTCATATTGAACTAAGTCATAATTCAGGCTCCCACAGGGAGCCCATATATGAACCCGGGGACTTGGCTTTAACAAACCTGAAACTCACACCCCTAAGGATTCCGCACACCAAATATCAAAACATTCCGACTGCTGGATCTGAAGAAGAAGATTTTTAAAGAAAATTCCTCATTTTGAACCAAGTTACAATTCGAGCTCCCACAATCAGTCCAAATATGGACCTAGGGACATGGCTTGAACAAACTTGAATCTTACCCCACTAAGGATGCTGCATAAAAAATATCAAAAGCATTCATCTGCTGGATCTGAAGATTTTTAAAGAAAATTCCCCATTTTGAAGTAAGTTGTCATTCAGGCTCCCATAGTGAGCCCAAATATGAACCAAGGGACTTGGCTTGAACAAACTTGAATCTCAGCCCCCTAAGGTTGCTCCATGCCAAATATCAAAACATTCCAACTGCTGAATCTGAAGAAGAAGATTTTTAAAGAAAAATTCCTCATATTGACTAAGTTATAATTTGGGCTCCCACAGGGAGCCCAAATATGGACCCATGGACTTGGCTTTAACACACTTGAATCCCCCCTCCCCCCCCCCCCCCCCCCCCCCAAGGATGCTACTCACCACATATCAAACCATTCCGACTGCTGGATCTGAAGAAGAAGATTTTTTAAGAAAATTCCTCATTTCGAACAAAGTTACAATTCAAGCTCCCACAGTGAGCCCAAATATGGACCTAGGGACATGGCTTGAACAAACTTGAATCTCACCCCCCTAAGGCTGCTGCATACCAAATATCACAAGATTCTGCCTGCTGGGTCTTGAGAAGAAGATTTTCAAAGAAATTTGCCTGAAATGCACTAAGTTCAAATTTGGGCTTCTATACTGAGCCCAAATATAAACCCAGGGGGCCGATTTGAACAAACTTGAATCAGATCCACCCCACAATGTTGCATACCAAATATCACAAGATGCTGCCTGCTGGATCTGGAGAAGATTTTTGAAGAAATTTGCCTGAAATGCACTAAGTTTGAATTTGGGCTTCTATAGTGAGCCCAAATATAAATCCAGGTGGCCGATTTGAACAAACTGGAATCAGATCCACCCCACAATGTTGCATACCAAATATCAAAAGATTCTGCCTGCAGGATCTGGAGAAGAAGATTTTTGAAGAAATTTGCCTGAAATGCACTAAGTTTGAATTCGAGCTTCTATAGTGAGCCCAAATATGAATCTAGGGAGCCGATTTGAACAAAATAGAATCAGATCCACCCCACAATGTTGCATACTAAATATCAAAAGATTCTGCCTGCTGGATCTGGAGAAGAAGATTTTTTAAGAAATTTGCCTGAAAAGAACTAAGTTCAAATTTGGGCTCCTATACTGAGCCCAAATATAAACCCAGGGAGCCAATTTGAACAAACTTGAATCAGATCCACCCCACAATGTTGCATACCCAATATCAAAAGATTCTGCCTGCTGGATCTTGAGAAGAAGATTTTCAAAGAAATTTGCCTGAAATGCACTAAGTTCAAATTTGGGCTCCTATACTGAGCCCAAATATAAACCCAAGGGGCCGGTTTAAACAAACTTGAATCAGATCCACCCCGCAATGTTGCATACCAAATATCAAAAGATTCTGCCTGCTGGATCTGGAGAAGATTTTCAAAGAAATTTGCCTGAAATGCAGTAAGTTCAAATTTGGGCTCCTATACTGAGCCCAAATATAAACCCAGGGGCCGATTTGAACAAACTTGAATCAGATCCACCCCACAATGTTGCATACCAAATATCAAAAGATTCTGCCTGCTGGATCTGGAGAAGAAGATTTTTTAAGAAATTTGCCTGAAATGCACTAAGTTCGAAATCGGGCTCCTATACTGAGCCCAAATATGAACCCAGGGGGGCGATTTGAACAAACTTGAATCAGATCCACCCTACAATGTTGCATACCAAATATCAAAAGATTCTGCCTGCTGGATCTGGAGAAGAAGATTTTTTAATGTTTTTCCCATTGCCTACAGTGTTAAAAAGTGCTGACACGGCACTTTTTTCAAAGTCCCGAAACTGTGCCCTATGATAAAACCGATGGCAATTTTTTTTACCAATCCTTTCTGTTGGTCCTAAGGAAGCTGCACACCAAATAAAAATTCTCGGTGCCGTGCAGTTTTGGAGATATGGGCGTTTTAAATTTTTTCTATTTTTAGCTCCTGCGGTTCCCACGGGGCTGCGGGAAATTTTTTTTGCATAAATCAAGTACTCATGACCCAATAAGCCCTCACATAAAATTTGGTTGAAATCGGCTTCTCGGTTCAGAAAATAGAAAGTAGGGGCGGGGCCAAAATTTTTTCCCCTCCCATAACAACGCCAAATATTATCCCTCAAACTTCTCTTGAACAAATCTGAGTCTACACCTCAAAAGGAAGGTGCATACCATATATCAAGTCTCTGCTACTGCTGGTTCATGAGAAGAAGATTTACAAAGATTTTGGTGCCCCTTGGGGGCGTGGCACCACCCAGGAGGACGGGCAACTTCATTTGAACAAATCTGAATTGGCATTAGGTAATAAACATTTAGCCAACAGTTGAAAAAAATTGGGCTAGTGGTTTAGGAGGAGAAGTCGATAATGTAAAGTTAACGCCGGACGGACGACGACGGACGCCGGACGACGGACAGAAAGTGATTAGTAAACCTCTCCTTGAGCTTCGCTCAGGTGAGCTAAAAACGCGTGAATTTGTTGCCGAGATGTTGATGTCCCGACAGTTAGGACATTAAGCTTTAAATTGGTATACCAATTAACCAGTTAAAAACTTTTTAACGCTAAAACGGATTGAATTTGTCTTGGGGACAGGTCACTTTCTTTTAAGTCTTGCGACTCTTCGACTCATTTTTGAAAAACGGAGTCTTTGGACAAAAAGGGATTCTAAAAGTGGGGTGCCTGGAAACGTGGTTGATGATTTCATCAAATAAGCTATAGAGCAATTGCTCACTAAGCAAAAAATATACTCCCCATTTGAGGAGCATTTTTTTTAATTTCAAGGAGAGACTCCGAAAATAGGAAGGACATTCCATTCCACATCCTCCCCATTCTCAGGACTGAAAATAAAGCGTCTGACATTTGCAGAATGAGGTCCCCAGAGGGTGAATTTGATCATGCTATACTACACAGTGGGCTAATTTATCCTCTGGGTACCTCGTTCTGTTTAGTTTTGAGACCCTGATTCAGACTGAGGTTCACAGAGGGTAAATTTAGTGATGCTACCCTGCTGTGGACCTCATTTTGCAGATGTCAGTCTGCTTATTTTCTGGCTTGCCCATACTCAGACCTTTGTTACATGCAGGCGGCTTATCAAGGTGGTTACCATCGCCAGCCCCACTCAAGAGATATCAGTAGGCAGGGGAAGCGCCAGGGGGGATGATAAGGGGGTTTACAGCACCCCGTCGGGGAAATCGAGCAAATACTCCGAGAGAGAAAATTATGCAAAACACCATATAGAGGTAATTCTGCCGAAGACCTGAGACACCTGCACAATTGGAATTACTCGATGGGCATTTAATCACTGTGGCAGATGCAGAGTTAACTGCATTGCAGGAGTTCTATTTTAGTTAGATACCAGAAAAATTTCTGCACAATCACTAGTCGACACACACCCAATATGTTGCGAGTTAAATCGAACTTATTTAGCGCGCGTGTGGATTGGAACAATAATTGCCCCAGGTCATGCAGAAGTGAATTCTCTGGTCGATTCAATTGACTTGGAAAACCAACAAAAATGAAAGTGACACTGTAGCTTAACTTGACAAACTTGAACTTGGTAAGTTATAAGTGAAATGGCAAAATTGAAGATCATTGGTACCAATGTTATTTGGTGAAATTTCAACATAACAGCATTGTGTGTGCACAACGTCAAGAGTAATCCTTGAATTTATAAATGTAATCTGTAAGACTGGCTGAAGGAAGAATGTTGATACACAAATGTAGTAAGTTCAGAAGTTATTGTAAATATCAAGTTTTCTTTCACAGGAATGAATGCTAATCAATGGCTCTTATCTAAATGTCTCACCCAATGAGCACACCAAGTTAAAAAAAATCCTGATAAATGTGGCCTGTAGGCCATGTCAGAGGAATGTTGATGCACAAATGCAATAAATTCAAAGACTGTTGCTAACAGCAACAGTTTTTGATAGAAATGAAAAGAAAATCGATAGCTCCTATCTTTGTCACCCTGCATAAGCATACAAAGTTTCAAAACAGCCTGATAAGGAAGATGTTAATGCACAAATGCACTAAGTTTGAATGTCATTACTTGTGGCAATGTTTTTTCTCTTTTTTTATGGAAATTCATAAATATACCCGGCACAGAGTGCAAAAGAGATAAGTTGCTACACAAATGTAGTAATTTCAAAGGCTGGTGAAAACGACAATAATTTTTTAAAGGAAATGAAAATAAATGCGACCTGTGAGGTATGCCAAAGGAAATTGTGGACATACGTACGTACGCCGACGGACGAGAAGTGATGGCAATAGCTCAGCTTGACTTTGTCAAGTTGAGCTAATAAATGTGCCCTGTAGGGTGTGCCAAAGGGAAATATTGAGGTCTGACTAAACTAAGTTCTAAGAACGTTGGCAGCGGCATTATTTTTCGACGGAAATTGAAGGAGATCGATAGCTCCCATCTAGAGGTCTATCCAAACAAGCATACCAGGTTTCAAAGCAATCCAATCATAAATGTGGCCTGTAGGGTGTGCCAAAGGGAAATATTGCGGTCTGACTAAACTAAGTTCTAAGAACGTTGGCCATGGCAACATTTTTTGACGGAAATTGAAGAAAATCGATAGCTCCCATCTAGAGGTCACCCTAAACAAGCATACCAGGTTTCAAAGCAATCCAATTATAAACGTGCCCTGTAGGGTGTGCCAAAGGGAAATATTGTGGTATGACTAAACTAAGTTCTAAGAACCTTGGCCGCGGCAACATTTTTTGACGGAAATTGAAGAAAATCGATAGCTCCCATCTAGAGGTCACCCCAAACAAGCATGCCAGGTTTCAAAGCAATCCGATCATAAATGTGCCCTGTAGGGTGTGCCAAAAGGAAATATTGAGGTCTGGCTAAACTAAGTTCTAAGAACGTTGGCCGCGGCAACATTTTTTGACGGAAATGGAAGAAAATCGATAGCTCCCATCTAGAGGTCTCCCCAAACAAGCATACCAGGTTTCAAAGCAATCTGATCATAAATGTGCCCTGTAGGGTGTGCCAAAGGGAAATATTGAGGTCTGGCTAAACTAAGTTCTAAGAACGTTGGCCACGGCAACATTTTTTGACGGAAATGGAAGAAAATCGATAGCTCTCATCTAGAGGTCACCCCAAACAAGCATACCAGGTTTCAAAGCAATCCGATCATAAATGTGCCCTATAGGGTATGCCAAAGGGAAATATTGAGGTCTGAGTAAACTAAGTTCTAAGAACGTTGGCAGCGGCAACATTTTTCGACGGCAATTGAAGAAAATAGATAGCTCCCATCTTGAGGTCACCCCAAACAATCATACCATGTTTCAAAGCGATCTGATCATAAATGCAACCTGTGAGGTGTGCCAAAGGAAATTGTGGACGTATGTTCGTACTCCGATGGACAAGAAATGATGGCAATAGCTCAGCTTTACTTTGTCAATTTGAGCTAAAAAAATGTTGCGAATATGGGGTGGGTGGATGTCCGGGAAGGTCGAATGCAAAAAACGGCAAGTGTACTGCAATTTTTTTTTGCCCCCACCCCCCCCCCCCCCCGCCCCTCCTTGCTGGTGTTCCATGGGGCTGTGGAAAAATATTTTCTGGCATAAATAAAGTATTTACTACCCAATTATACCACATAATAAATTTGGTTCAAATCAGGGCATTGGTTCTGGAAGTAGAAATTTTGGGAGGAGACCAGAATGGGAATCCTTCCTCAGGGAGCTCAAATAATGACCTAGTGAGTTCCTTTGAACAAACTTGAATCTGCATCACTAAAGGAAGTTCCATATCATAGATCTAGTCATTATTGGCGGTGGTTTGTGAGAAGATGATTTCAAAGCATTTTATGCCTTTGGGGCATTAACTCCAGTCTATCAGTCACAAGGCGAATCGCAACTTTTTGGGGAAAAAAACTCCGAAGAGTATTAGGAAATGGATGCTGTTAGGGTAGTTTGTGTTCCCCACTTTTGTGGAAATTTGCACGCAGACTATCGTTGATATAAAGTGATGTCCTTTTATTCACAGCCGTATACAGATAATCCTTCGGCTCCTGTTATTGATATTCCAATCAATACATATTCATTTCACCTTCAAACAATTACGATATTGACACAACTAGTGGAACTATGTGGCGTAATCATAATATTTTGGCAGTGGTTAGTCTTCATTTCTAGTAATAATGTCATCAAAGTTTCGGCTAAATAAAGTCTCAATTGAGCAACTTTTCTTCTGCCCATTCAAAGAAAATGATTGGTTATGGCACGTTTTAAATTCAATTGTCTGGAATATATCAGTTAGTTTAAAAGTGAACCAGAGGTTCGTATTTCCGACCAAATGAAATATTACAGACAAGTGAACCTGAACACTTGCGATGGATTAATTAAAGGCAACACTGGTTCCAGACCATAATAACGTTGAATTCCTTACAGAATTAAGACTGTAGCCAGCCTGCTTGGAAACATGATTAACTCTTAACCCGCCAAGTACTTTGCACATATTTTTTACGGAATCTAGTCATGGATGCTCTGAAGCAGCCATGGCTAGATCTGATGAAAATTTTAACTCAAGAAATCATTGGTCAAACCATTAATTCAATTTACAGAGGACAATTTGGTAATAAGTGCCCAAATTATACTTATTTTAGTGGTAAGATATAGACCTGAAACAGTTAACCAATTAATCGATTAACCAATGATCAAATTCTTGATCAATCAAAAAAGTAATTGATCGATTAACCGTTACTTTTGAACAATTATTATTATATAGGTTAACAAAGGAACAAATTTTCTCCCAAACAGGCCCACGTTGTCACACTGACTCACATCAATAAGATGAGACAGAGTAAAACATGCAAGTTACGCGCCGACATATTTGTTCACATGCATGTATCAGTATCTGGAAATGGTCATTCTTAATCCTATACCCAATGTGGTTGAAAGACGATACTTGGAAAATAAAATCTTAAATTACTAAAAAAATTCAATTTTTGTCTCAAAAACATAGCTTATGACCCCCTCATTGGGACAAGCTCAACAAGCTTGTCCCAATGAGAGGTCATAAGCTATGTTTTTGAGACAAAAATTGAAAACATAATCAAATTTGAAAGGAGACTTTTGTATATAGTGCTGGCTGGTTTTCCCGTTATGTTGAATAAAGAGTTAATATGCTGTAAATCATCAATCATTCAGCTACATATTAGGGTAAATGACTAATAGGTTAACCAAGGTTAATCCATGTGTTTAATCGATCAAGAAAACCCTTTAACCGTTTCAGCTCTAGTAAGAGAACTCTCCCCGGCAAGAGTATCGGCCAGCAGCATGCAAGGAGTTAACATCCAATGCAAATATGCGCAACATAAATTTGCTGTGGCTCGGTTTAAGTATTACAGTTACTGCTGTTGAATTCAGTACAGTACTGTTGTAATAGTATTGGAAAATCTTTTGGAGCGAACTGCTTCTACATTTCTCAAGATATTGCTTTGAATCTCGGAAACCATGACTATAATCATGGTAGATGTGCGCAGCATAAATTTGCCTGGTCACTATCACATGCAGATGTGTGATGATGTAAATTTGCAGCCGTCCAATCTAGTGTTCAGCGTTTGAGCAAATTCATGTGTCAAACACAGTTTGCAGGGTATCAGTCACTCAATGTGGTAATTCTAGTTCCTTCTGTGGCACAATATACCATATTTATTTATTTATTTATAGATTCGGACTCCCGCGTTGTGTCCTTGGGCAAGACCCTTAACCCCGATTGTCCACATGGGGGCACGATGATGCCGTGTACTAAGGCGTACTTTAGTGCGTCGATGGTGCGCATGTCTTCAACCAATCTAACCCTGTCTGTGCTGCAGTGTGGAGTTACGATATTGGGGAGTTGGTAGCTGCTCGTCGTTGCTCGGTGGTTCTCTCCGGGTACTCTGGCTTCCTCCACTCGTAAAACTGTCACTGACACGATATGACCTTGGTTCTTAAAGTGTCATTAAACCTTAATAAATTAATAAATTTATTTATTGATTGGGGTTTACGACACTTTTGACAGTCAGGGTTACCTCGCGTCGGACAGTTTTACCAATAGAGGAAGCCGGAGTACCCGGAGAAAACCACCGACCAGCGGTAAGTACAATATACCATGGCACAATATGGATAAAACTCTTTTTCAGCAAAAGCTTCAACAACAGGATAGGACTATTGTCACTCTTTTCTATGGAGGCTTCATAACACAATGTGAATGAGAGTTCGCAAAACATTTCTCAAAAGCGCGAGATTGTTAAAATATTTTAATCATAAAACACCGATATGCAACTCACAACTTATTTATATTTTATATTAAAATAAATAGAGAGGTTCTAAGAGAACATAAAATCTAATTAATAACCCTTTTAACTCAATACAATCCTTGACAATTTTCTCCACATTGCTTTTATTCATATTCACCCCTTTCTACCCCAGTGGCTCAGATGATAACGTCTCATGGAATACTATCTATGGCAAAATGGACGAGTCCACGCATTCTGCAATTATAGGGAGGTTCAGTAATAATTTAATCCTACAGCTCCGTAGAGCTGTAGGATTAAATTATTACAGATCCTCACTACATATTTATTGTTTCGCTGTGTCGTCTGCTCGTCCACTGTCAAACTATTAATCAATCCAAAATTTATGCATAATTTTTGGAAGGATTAACCCTTAAAATTACCCACATATTATTAAAATCTTCATGTATCGTTCACAAAAATTGCCTTTCAAATTTTATGTTTTCAGTTTTTGCCTCCGAAAACATAGCTAACAGACCCTTAATGGAACGTGTATTTGAATCAGAAAAAAAAAATCTTTTTTCAGCTATACAAGAAAGAAATTTTGCAATCCACAGGTCATGGTAGGTAAATTTATTTATTTATGGATAATCGTGACCGTAACATGGAGATAAAGACAAGTTTAGTGAATCGTTTATATCCATGCTACCCATTTTATAGGACTTCCATCAGAAGCATTGGTGACTGGGTCTCATTTTACCAGTAAAACATAGCTTGCCTACCACAGTAAACAAGCATTGCTTCACTTCCAGGGGGTCACACGGAGGTACAGCAGGTAAAGGGTTGAGGCAAACACAGACAGCAGACATGAGCGATTTAAAAGATATGAAAAAGGTGCAGTAGAAGATTTTTTTTTTTCAGCTGGCAATCTGAACACAATTATCAACAATTCATACCTTGCTGTAAAACAAAGACGAACACTAATTTTTCTATATAGATGATCTACGAGTCACCCATTTACGGTGAAATTTCAGAAATTAGCTCTGAATAATTAACTGAAAGAGTATTAGAAATTTCACAATAAACTGGGTACAAGTTGAATTCACCTGATCCAAACCCTAATGAGAGATGTCTGAATGGATCGAGAAGCAAACAGTACTTCATTTTTAGCCTCGAGTTGGGCTCCAATGAAAAATTTTCAAAGTTTCTCAATGACGTAAATATTTTGGCAGAATTCTAAGAAAGAATTTACTTAATAATAATAACTCTTTGGCCAGCCGCTGATTTGTCGCGGTCCTCATAAGAGAAGGCCATCATTCCCCCTGCACCCCACCCCCTCTTCCCCTCCTCTCCTCCCAGCATTCAGATATAAACTGCTTAATAGTGTCCCTCACTTCCTCTTCTTCAATTTCTTCAATAAGCATTCCTACCCTCTCCCTCGTGTCCCCCTTCAGCCATCTATCCTTTGTTTCTTCACCCCACTTCTGCATTATTCTTCCAGTAAATTTTATTCTATGAGGTATATACTGTGGGCATTCCAAGAGAAAATGTTCCAGGGTCTCCACTACTACAGAGTGGCACATTTGGCATCCCTTTTCCCCATCTCTCCCAATTTTTCCCCGAAGCTCCAGTGATCTTGATCTCAGTTTGAACAGCAGTGACCCTCCAAAGGTGCCATCTAGGTACTTCTCAAAAGCTGGCTTTTCTTTATATTGTAACCCCTGCAGTGATCTTTTCACGCTAACCCCTGCTCGCCAGTTTCGATTGCAATCTTCCATGACTCTCTCTTTGACAAACCGTTTGCCTTCTTTCATTCCTACTTCTATGTTTGTGACCTCTATAGAGTAATTGTCCATTAGTTCCCTCACATGTTTTGACCCCCCCGTTTCTATATTAGAATTCCAAATGGTATCGAGCATCAATTTGCACCACCGGTTGTCAGGCAGGTTTCTCAAGTAGTTAAAGTAACACAGTTTTCCCAAATCTACCCTGTCCTTGATTTTCATCCACCCAAGCTCCCCCCTTACTGCTTCCAAAGCTGCAGCATTACTCGACCCTGTTATCCATCTGCCGGCATCATTCTGAGTACTTTCCAACTTCTTAATAACGGTTTGGTTTAATGGAATCACGTCCGTGCCATACGTTATACTTGGTAAACCCACCCTCTCCCACAGTGTTTTCCCCACAAAGACCTTATTGAAACTATTTTTCCCTAAAAGTTTTAGTTGGTTCAGAATTCTTTTCCCCTTCAGAATCAGTTTGGCTGAGTAATTTCTGTACACCCCTCTTCCCGTTATATTTATGCTTACCCCTAGATACTCATACTCTTCCGTTTCTCCTACAGTGATTTGTTTGCTTTCCCCTTCGGGGATTGAGAACTCCCCCACTCTCCATCTCTTCGTCATATCTACCTTGCGTCCAACGGGTATTACCTTGCTTTTATTTTCATTTAGTTCGAGCCGCCAAGTGTTCCCATATCTACCAACAATTTCCAGCAGTTTCTCTAGCCCCTGTTCAGTTCTAGACATTAACACCATGTCGTCCGCAAAGAATAAGCCTGGTATCTTTATGTCTCCAACATTTACCCCCTCCGCACTCTGAATTAGTTCGTCCCCTAAATCTTTAACATACAATGCAAACAAAATCGGTGAAAAGATACACCCCTGCTTGAGGCCTATATCCATAGGGACTCGTTTTGTAGTGATACTCCCTAGACTGAGTTGGCTTTGCACATCTGTATACAGTGCTTTCATGATTCCCACAAAGTCACCCCCCAGTCCGATGCCCTCGAGCTTTCGCCACATACCTTCCCTCCACACTCGGTCGTACGCTTTTTTCACATCTAGAAATGCCAGAAACACCTTTTTCTTTTCAGCCTTTGTTGATTCTGTCAGTTGGGTGAGTGTAAATAGGTGATCAGTGACTCTTCGTCCTTTCCTGAAACCATTTTGAATTTCTCCTAAAAAACCTTTCTCTTCAATAACTTCCTCTAGTCTACCGTATATGACCTTACAGAATACTTTTCCGATGTTACTACTAACTGATATCCCCCTATAGTTATCTAGAACTTCCTTATCCCCCTTTTTGTGTATGAACGACACCTTACTTTCCCTCCACTCTCTGGGGACCTCTTGCTTTCGCAGAGCCAGGTTGAAAAGGTTTGTCAGGACTTCAATAAGTGCCTCCCCTCCATTTTTGAGGAATTCGTTCGGAATTTCATCAGTCCCTCCCGCTTTACCATTTTTTAGTTTCGAGACCACGCTCCGCACTTCTTCTGCCGTTATTTCGCTACATACACGATTGGATAGGTTCTCCTCCACCAGTGTATTTCTTTTTGGTGGGGACCCACTGCCCCATCGCCTATCGTTTATCTTTTCCCAGTGCTTGACTAACTCTGAAGCGATACGGCCTTTATCTTCTGTACTTTCCCCATCCACTTTGATACTCTGCACACTACTTTTCCCCCGTTTATTTATCCAGTTCCAAAATACGTTTGAGCTCGAACCCCCCGTTTTCTTTATTGTTCTGGCAAGACTGCAATTGTGCTCCTTCCTATTATTATTCTTTATCTCATTCACCTTTCTCCGTGCCAATTCATATTCTCCTTTCATTAGTCTCGTGTCATTGTTATCCACCCCTTTAAGCTTCCTACTTCTTCTGTAAGCAGCGCATTTTACCTTCCTTTCTTTTATAGCCTTTTTCAGTCCCTCGTTAACCCTGTATCCAAGTTCTCTCGTTGGGACCCTCACCCTTCCTATACAATCCCTCCCTGCCTCTGTTAGGCTATTTACTATGCCATCTGAAATACTCTGGACATTTGCATCCCTAGGTATACATTCAAGATTTGGTTTTAGTTTTTCCAGAAACTGCTTCCAGTCGGTTCCTTGTTTTAGTCCCCAAACTTCCTTGAAGGTATTTCTGTCTCTATTCGTCTTTTTGCCCATAATCTTAACTGTTATCAGGTTGTGATCACTACCCAAGTCATTTTTTCCCTCGTCATCTATTTCTACATCTATAACCTCCCTCCATACGCTAATGTCAGCGAGTATATAATCAATTATTGTTTTCTTATCGTTCCTCTCCCAGGTCCATTTACCCTTACACTTGGCATCCCTGTTCAGGATCTTTAAACCAAGCTCTTTTGATAGGTCCAACATCTTCCTCCCATTCGTGTTAATTTTCCTATCACCTCCCTGTATGCCATCCTCCTTATCCCCGATGTGCCCATTGAAGTCCCCCATTAGGACAATACTGAACCCTCTGCTTCCAAGCTCTGTGATATTCGATCTAAGAGTTGTATATATTGAATCATTCCACTCGGGCTTACTTCCCTCCACTGCTAAGTATACAACACCAACGGCAACACTCCTGCTTCCTAACTTGATTTTTGCCCATACTATTTCGTTGGATACTGGAATCTGAGTCCTTGCTTCTGTGAGATCTGTAATCAATGAGGGCTGTAATTCCTCTTTAGCGTAGATGCCAACACCCCCACCCCGTTTCTGACCCTCAGTTCGCCCAGCTCCTATCCACACGCAACCCTTCATCTGATCAACCCGCTCACCCCGTCGTATCCACGTCTCACTTAGACCCATTATATCGAAGTCTCCTTCGTCCATCATTGTTGATATTTCGCTTACTTTCTTGTGCAGACCCTGGATGTTGCAGTACCCAAACTTAATGAATCTTTGTTTTTTTGTCATCACTGGCACATTATTATAACCCTGGTATGTCCCTGTATTGTGCATGTTTGTTGTTCTTCCTATGTTCCCAGCATTTGTGCCCCTCTGGGTTATCGGCTGTGGTCCCCTACCCCCCTTTTCTCCAAAAAAGGCCCAGTCACCTGTAAAATTTTTTGGCCCAACAGGTCTGTACCCATCCTACTTAAATGCAATCCGTCTCGCCCATACAACTCTCCTTGTCCCCAGAATGAATCCCAGTGGTCAATGAAATGTATTCCCAAGTCTTTGCAGTGCTCTTCCAGCTCCTCGTTTAGTGCCATAATCCGCGAGTTCCTCTCATTCCCACCACCCATAACGGGGAGCATCCCTGAAACGATGGTCCGAGCATTCCTGCTAAGTAGCTTACTAATTAGGTCCTTGTATGTGTCCACCAAACGAACTGATTTCCTCTCCCTGATGTTATTGGACCCCACATGTAATACCACTACCGGATCAGGCCCCGACCCAGCTACAGTACCGTCCACTCTATCCCTCAGGTCCTCCACTTTAGCCCCCGGAAAGCACAGAACTGTTCTATTTTTACTGTCCGGACCACAGACAACCTTGTCGATCCCCCGAACTATGCTACTTCCCGCAACCACCAACTTACTTTTGGCCCTCGCCCTATTTATCTCCTCTAGTCTCCTATTGTTTACAGCGTCCTCTTCCTCTCCAACAGCCCCACTCGGAATCAATATCGGTATCGGTATCTTTGACCTAGGATTACTCCTATCCTTGTCCCTCCGTCTCTTTCCAGGCCCTGAACTACCTGGACTACTCCCCTGGTCTTCTCCCGTATCCCTCCTCCTTTTTCCTGGCCTAGACCCCAAGCTACTATCTGTTGCAACTACCTCCATCTCCCCCTCTGTCTCTTCCGAATCGAGCACATCAAATCTGTTTCTGGTGCTGCACTCCCCACTGCCTTTGGACTTTACACCCCTATCCACCTGCTTCTCTGGCCCCCCTTTCCTACCACTTTTGATAGTCCACGCCAGACGCTTTACAGCATTGCTCCGGCCTGGGCCCCCCTCATCTGTCCTACGTACTTTTCTAGCAGCCCCCACCTCATCACCTACCTCATTCACATGATCAGGCCCCGACCCAGCTAAAGTGGTCAATGAAATGTATTCTACCCCCATGTTTCCTCTTGGAACCACCGACAACCTTCCATCCTTCTCGGAAAGCTACTTTCACAGGCGTAACTCCAGACAGCCCCGCCCTACCAAGTTTTCCCTTCAGCTCAGCAATCTCCCCCTCAAACTTAACAATTGTCTCAAGTAGGCGGAGATTTCCTGGCAGTTTGCACATACCTCTCCATATCCCACCGAGCGACTTGTGGCAATGGTTCTAAACACCCTAATTGGAAGTGTTTTCATGCTATTACCCGTTTCTCAAGCATGGACGTAGCCAGGCTAAATGAAATGTAGAGGAGGGGGAGGGGGGGGGGGGTTACAAAATATTTTCCCATCACCTACTTCATTTCACCTTATGCTGGATTAAAAGTGTGTTTCCTCCATAGGTGGAGGTTAAGGGTCATCTCCGGGACAAAAAATGAACTTTTCATGCAAATAGGAGCACCCTGTGTACTTTGTTTTAAAGGTGTAAGTACCTAGAAAGTCGAAACGTTAGGGTGAGAGTACATGAACCAGTTATAGGGATTTCAGGCATGAATGTATAACGTAGATTTTTTCAGAAAAAAGAGTGTGCGTGTTAGCGGGGGCAGAGCTTCTCGTGATGGATTATGGACGATTCGGACCATGTACGATTTGGACCAAATTTGTTTTTGGACGATTCGGACCATATCTATGGACGATTCGGACCATGCTTATGGACGATTCGGACCATGTTCATTGACGATTCGGACCATGTTTATGGACGATTCGGACATAGTTCTTTGGCGGTTGGGATCAAGTTTTGGGGAGTTTTGGAGCATGTTTCTAAGCCATTTGGACCAAATTATGAGACGGTTGACTGATTCGGGGTGAGCAATAAAAAAAATCCCAACAACTAATGCCAAAAAAGAAGTTTCTATGTCTCTGTTGGCCTGTGTAGCTTGTGTCTCTGTGCCGTCATGAAAAGTGTGTATGGCCTGTGTAATTGTTTGTGTGTAGATGTTGCCTTGAGAAGTGTGTGTGTCTGTGTTGGCTTGAGAAGTGTGAATGTCTGTGCTGCCTAGGGATGCTTGGCACATAAACTGATGAGAGATCTACCCTCGCCTCAAACGTCCATACTTGTACTTTGAGAGTCCTGTATTCCCACAACCACGATGTTGCCATCCACCACAGCTATCACCTGGTGGCATGGAGTCACTGCCCTACTGCAATACAGACATAAAACTGCCATGACTGATTGATTGATTTGATTGATGACTGGCAACTTGGTGACAAGAAGTTTGAATGATGAGGTCAGTCGAATCCAGTCTTTTATAAGACCATTTTCGGCATGTATAAACGAATGAATGCAATGAGATTAAGCCACACAAAGTGTGTTTATAGAGAGCATTGTTGGTAAATAAACATGTGTACTTCGCAAGAGGTACAAACAAATTCAGCGTATATGTTGTTACAGTACCAGGGCACCTGGAGCCAGTGTGTTAAGTGCTGTATAAACATTTTCCATTCAACTACCCGAGAGTCATTATAGTTTTTATTCAGTGTCGGATCTTGTCAGTTCATTTTTTATTTATTGATTGTTTTAGAATTTCTAAAGAACATCAACCAAAAAACCGACTCCGAGCCCGAATCATGCAACCGTCTGATAATTTGGTCCAAATGGCTTAGAAACATGCTTCATATCGCCCCAAAACTTGATCCGAACCACCAAAAAACTTGGTCCGAAACGCCCATAAACATGGTCCGAATCGTCCATAAGCATGGTCCGAATAGTCCAGAAATCTGGTCCGAATCGTCCAGAAATCTGGTCCGAATCGTCCATAGATCTGGTCCGAATCGTCCAAAAAAAAAAAATCTGGTCTGAATCGTACATGGTCCGAATCGTCCATATATCCTCCTGATTTACCATTCGTCGATTCGTGTAAGAACACCTGGATCCACATCCAGAGTGTTATTAACTGATTGTGCTTTAGAACTGTTAAACTATGGGCTCAACTGACGTGAAAAAAGGGTCAGGTCAAGATAAATAGATTCCAAACTGCAAGCTGGACGTGAAATAATTGATATTAACTGAAACGAATCCAATAACAGTATACATCTGTCTATGATTTTGTAACCTTGTTTTTTCGCCTCATGTTTGTATTTGTATGCTGTGAAATAAATTGAATTGAATTGAATTGAATTGATAATGATTTAGCACAATGATATGTATCTACAAAATTATAACCACTTGCAGTAGAGCCCAGCAAATCTCAAACTTTGGGTCGAATTAAATTCAGAACAGAATCAGGCAGAGTATTTTGAATCATATTGAATCCCGAATCCAAACTCATAGCTCTTGTAGTTGTAGATGTCGTAGACGATAAAAAATTCTTACAAGCATCATACTGCCAGTCTCTACTTAACTGGTAGAGTGCTCAATTATTTTTAGTCATTCAAATTTGTCCACTTTTCTTTGCCTTGTTACAATTTACGGGAGAATGGATTTATTTATTGGGGCTAAACGACACTTTCGACAGCCGGAGTACCCAGAGAGAATCACCGAGCAACCGTCGGCCTCCCCAACATACTAACTCCACACAAGCAGGGTTAGCATTGGTTGAGGACAAGTGCGTCATAGACGTGCAATACGCCTTAGTACACAATGCCACTGTGCCCCCACGTGGGCAATGGAGTAAAGTGTCTTGCCCAAGGACACAACGTGGTTGCTGCAGATGGGATTCGAACCGAGGACCTATCAGCTTGCAGCCTGCACCTCTACACACTAAGCCACCACCCGACCACTCCTACGGGAGAGTGCCTAGCCTAGTGGCACTCTCCGGTAAATTGCAACAAGGCAAATCCTCACAGACTGCACTTCAGAATAAAGTCCAAATACGGGCTTCCAGCACTCTACCAGTAAAGTACTGTATGCAATGGCAAATTTAGGGAGACAACTTACATAAGCTTTAAGCTTCTTGTCGAATCCCTCTTTTACAGAGCAATTAATTTCCCTGCCTTTACTTGTTTCTTGTATAATACTAGTACTGTATCTTGTGCTGTTCTGATTTTTGTTACTCAACTGTTATTGTGAAATGTATTTGCTTATCAATTATTGAATAAATACTGTTTAACCCTCTGCACACTGATGTCAAAATATCAAATTCTTAAGAAGCAAGTTTTTCCCATAATGCATCTGGGAATTTAACCAATTGAGTCTTGTTTGACAGAACTCAATGAGCTCTGTCAAACAAGACTGAATTGGTTAAATTCAGAGGAACATTATGGGAAAAATTTATATTTTCAAATATTGATATTTTGACAACAGTATGCAGAGGGTTAAACTAATGGCGAATCGTCTGTTTGGGCAAGTCAATCAACAAGCGGAACATCCAGAACGGAATCAAAAAGTAGTTTTGGAAGCAGAACATCCATGAATCCTTCCTCTATTATCAGGTCTCTCGTACAACAGATCTGATGATAGAAGAAAAGTTCAACTAGACACACTTCCCTTCCCACTCTAGCCTAATCGATGTTTGTTTAGGACTAAAAAAAGTTAAAAATCTGTTTCTCAGGACCTCCTGCATGGTCATTTTGGCTGCCGCAAGCTATCTTTTTATAACAAATGCAAAAACTTTAAAAAAATAATAATTAAATGGTTTATGTCGGATATTTTACCCAAGTTAATAAAATTGATAAATTCTTCCCCTGAGTGCAACAAGGCTTTGCAATGCTATAGCATTGCAAAGCCTTCTTGCACCCAAGAGACGAAATACACCACCACCCATACTATTCTATAGATTATGAAGCTTAAACATAAAACAAATCACAAATCAAAAACCTGAACTTTTGATGGCAAAGAAATAATTACAAAAATAAAAAATAAGATAAAAAACTGCTCGCCCACATGCAGTTTTACAAAAAAATGGCCTGAGAAACAGATCTATTTTGTGGGGGCCCTAGTGATGTTTTCTGTTTGTTTATTGGTTTTTAACGTCATTTTAGCACCTCTGACCACCATGTCATCATAACCCATCAAAAGCATTTTTTTTTTCATTGGTACTAAAGGTAAATTTCAGCATTTATGGCTCTTTCATGACTGCTAAACAAGTATAAAGCCATATTTAGCACATTGTTTATACCTATGTTTTCTACTTTGGAGGACTTCTATCACAGGGATTGATTACCATGTTCTATTTTACCAGTGAAACAAAACTTATTTTTGTAAACAAGCACTGCTCCATTTTTTATTGGGGATACATCAATAGTAAATACAAACTCATTATAAAGTTATCACAGACTAATGAGGGAATGTCAAATTTTAAAAAGAACATTTTTTTTTAAATTAGTGATAGCATAACATGAAAATATATAATAAAACAAATATATATATATATAATTTTTTAAAATAACTTAGGATAATTTTAAATGAAGACCAACACAAGAAAATCTAACTGTGCCAAAAACCAGTGTGTGTTAGTGAATCAACCCACAATGCACCAATGGACTTTTTCACAAATTTCACATTTAGAAGTTGAAAAAGGACGTTGGCTTTGTATCCTAGAGTCTATACCACACCTTTTTCTTTCAACAGGGGGGGAGACAAATTTTTTCCGGACACAAGGCATGGGTGGGTGGGTAGGTCAGCTGCTCTGAAAACACGTTTTTTCCATGAATTTTTTTTCCTATGTGCTCTCATCTTACAAATAAGTTATGCAAATTGATCAGGGCCGCTCGCGTGGGCTTTTTGCCACCATTCCAAACAGGGGGGGGGGGGGGGGGGATTACTAGTAAAGGATAGGTGCTAGCAGCATGGGAATGTGGACAGATGTTCACCATTCCCTATTACACCAACAGTGGTTCACGATTTTGAAAAAAGTTCAAGAAATTTAAATGAATTATTACTTATGTAATCTACCATAAATGTAATCTAACCAGAATTGACAACTAGAGTGATGTCATGCATACAGCCTGGCTGTTCCAGCAATGGCAATGCTTGAACACAAAATAGTCTTGAGCCACTTTTTGTTAACCGTTTACCTAACGAATCTGCCATATCTGCACTCGTGATATACAAAAAATTGCTATTCAAATTTTATTTTTTCATTTCTCTACCCCAAAACATACCTCATGACCTATTAATGGAACAAGCTTGATGAGCTTGTTCCAATAAGGACTAATAAGCAAAGGTTAGAAGTAAACTAGAGTGATGTCATGCATGTAGCCAGACTGTCCTAGCAATGGCAATGCTTAGGCACAAAATAGTCGGAGTCATTGTTTTGTGAACCGTTTACCTGATGAATCTGCCATATCTGCACTCGTGATATACAAAATTTGCTATTCAAATTTTATTTTTTTCATTTCTCTACTCCAAAACATCCCTCATGACCTATTAATGGAACAAGCTTGATGAGTTGTGAAACCTATATTCAAACCTGGCCTGTATTACTAGCTGGAAAATACACACATCAACTTTGGATAAAATCAAATAATCCAAACTGGAGTTATTGGTCGGAAACCAATTATTTAGAGACAGATGGATGGACCAACGGATGGACGGGCGAAAGTCATGACTGTGACATGGGTATTCAGTCTTCATTTCAACACAAACCTTGTGATTTAATGATTGAATATGGCAAATGCAAATGTAAGAAGACATTTGTCTGAAGCAGAAATGTGGCGGGCTGTAGGGATGGTGGAGCAAGGGGCTACCCATCGTCAGGTCAGTGAAGCCCTTGGTGTGCACCATGCAGTGATCACCAGAGCCTGGGCAAGATTTCAGCAGTATGGCACACCAGTAAGACAGCAAGGTGGTGGCAGAGACAGGGCAACATCTGCAGCTGAAGACCGGTTTTTGATCATTCAGGCCCGTAGGAACCGCTTTGCTACAGCAACCCAGCTTCGCAGTGACCTTCAGAATGCATCCGGGGTAAATGTTTCGACGTAGACTATCCGGGCAAGATTGCACAAAGGTGATCTCCGATCGAGAAGACCATGTATTCACATTCAGCTGTCCCAGAACCATTGCCAGGCATGATAGGAATGGGCCATGGACCACATTGGATGAACCAGAGATGATTCGCGACCTGTCCTTTTCACAGATGAGTCAAGGTACTGCCTAGACCACACAGATAGGCATTCTAGGGTATGGAGAAGACCAGGAGAGCGATTCCATGCACCCAACATTGCTGAGCATGACCGCTATGGTAGAGGGTCAATCATGGTCTGGGGCGGCATCAGCTGGGATGGACGTACAGAGCTCTGTGTCCTTGAACGTGGTACATTGACTGCGCAATGGTATATTGATGAGATCCTGGATGTCTACGTCAGATTGTATGCAGGTGCATTGGGTAATAGATTCATTCTGATGGACGATAATGCCCGTCCTCATGTTGCCCATGCTGTCGGGGAGTACCAACAGAGGGAGGGGATAGAGCGTATGGACTGAGCAGCAAGATCCCCTGACCTCAATCCAATCGAACATGTCTGGAATGAGTTGCAGCTTGCAATTTCAGCCCGTTCAGTCCAGCCAAGAAGTGTCCAGGAGCTTGGTGCCATGCTGGTCCAAGAATGGAACAACATCCCACAAAGGACCACCAGGAACCTGATTGGGAGCATGAGAAGGCTTTGTCAAGCTGTTTGTTGGTGGTTAACGTCACATATTTATGCACCATGGCTAATCGTGACACAACATGGAGATGAAGTCAAGTTCAGTCAATCGTTGATCTACATGTTGCCCATTTTAGAGGACTTCCACCCCAAGCATTGGTGACTGGGTCCTATTTTACTAGTAAAGCGGAACTGATTTACCACAGTAAACAAGTGCTGCTTACTTCCCGGGGTTCCCACGGGGATTTGTCAAGCTGTAATTAACAGTAATGGGTCTCATACTCAATACTGAAGCCATACAAGTTTGCTCCGTCAAATTTTTGGCATATTGAAACATTTCCTCTTTTACCAGTAACATCCATTTTCCATGGTTATCGTATTCAAAAGCTAAAAAATAATGTCAAACACAAATAAAATCTTAATTTTTGTACTTAAATCATTAAAGATATAATTAAATAAAAAATATATACACTGTCCATTACAGTATTTCAACCACAATGTAAAACAGGTAGTTGGATGTACTTGGTGCTTAGCAAACTTTGAGTAGTATATTTTCGCAGACTCTCATTATAATTATGAATACAGTCAAAAACATGAATGAGCAAAATATAGGGTTGTTATTAATCATTCAAACCTTAGGCTTTGTGAGTAGCCTTCAAGCCAATCCCTTCAATTTGTGATGTTACGGTCACAAAAGGCTGAACCATCAAATAGTCAGGACATTATATCTTATTGATAGAGGGTTTATTGACAGTAGAATCTCAATCTTATTGATAGAGAGTTTATCAACAGGGAAACTGATTCCCTGTTAACCCTTTATCCAACGCAGACGATATCAAAGTTTATTATTTTAAATATCAGTTTTTCAAATTTTTCAAAACATTTCAACAAAACCATATCATGTGACCCCTCGTTGGAACGAACTCGACGAGCTCGTTCTAGCGAGGGGGTCACATGATATGGTTTTGTTGAAATTGTTTGAAAAATATTTTTTCATCTACTGAATTTGCATATTACACGGACGGATGTGGTGATTCATTGGGTAAAGAGTTAACAAACAGTTTATACAATGAGTTAATAAGAATTTCCATATAACTATGAGCAACTGGTATAAAATACCCAAACGAGGCTGAATACTGGCGCTAACTCATGCCAAAATTTTCGCTTGGGTTAGCACCAGTATTCAGACTCCCTTGGGTATTTTATACCAGTTGTTCATAGTTATATTTATATATTCCAAGGCTGACTACTGTTACTATGACAGATTTTAACGCCTAGAGTACTATCAGCGACATTATCCTGGGTTGCAGCTCCGAAAACCCCATGAGCAAGAAACGCCAAAGAAAGGTGAGCCCACGAATGAAACCATTAACAACAGAAATCTGACCATCACATCACTGGAGAATAAATTAGACACTTTCACGCCTGAATTAATGAACACATTGCCAACATTAAACACTCACTACACACTTGGGTCCCTTCATTTCAATCAAAGTAACCACAAAGTGATTTACGCTACAGAATAATATAGGTCCTCAGCTCGGGCCCAGACAACAACACCAGAACTGAGTGTCATCACTATACATGTTGGGAGATCCAGTGGATGTCCAAACTCTCAACCCAATCGGCATGAACAGGAAGGATTTTTAATCTGGTTTTTATTAATATGAATTTCAGCCATTTATCCCTATTGTGTAGAGCACATGTTGAGTATGATAATAATAATAACTCTTTGGCCAGCCGCTGATTTGTCGCGGTCCTCATAAAAGAAGGCCATCATTCCCCCTGCACCCCACCCCCTCTTCCCCTCCTCTCCTCCCAGCATTCAGATATAAACTGCTTAATAGTGTCCCTCACTTCCTCATTTTCAATTTCTTCAATAAGCATTCCTACCCTCTCCCTCGTGTCCCCCTTCAGCCATCTATCCTTTGTTTCTTCACCCCACTTCTGCATTATTCTTCCAGTAAATTTTATTCTATGAGGTATATACTGTGGGCATTCCAAGAGAAAATGTTCCAGGGTCCCCACTACTCCAGAGTGGCACATTTGGCATCCCTTTTCCCCATCTCTCCCAATTTTTCCCCGAAGCTCCAGTGATCTTGATCTCAGTTTGAACAGCAGTGACCCTCCAAAGGTGCCATCTAGGTACTTCTCAAAAGCTGGCTTTTCTTTATATTGTAACCCCTGCAGTGATCTTTTCACGCTAACCCCTGCTCGCCAGTTTCGATTGCAGTCTTCCATGACTCTCTCTTTGACAAACCGTTTGCCTTCTTTCATTCCTACTTCTATGTTTGTGACCTCTATAGAGTAATTGTCCATTAGTTCCCTCACATGTTTTGACCACCCCGTTTCTATATTAGAATTCCAAATGGTATCGAGCATCAATTTGCACCACCGGTTGTCAGGCAGGTTTCTCAAGTAGTTAAAGTAACACAGTTTTCCCAAATCTACCCTGTCCTTGATTTTCATCCACCCAAGCTCCCCCCTTACTGCTTCCAAAGCTGCAGCATTACTCGACCCTGTTACGTGCCATACGTTATACTTGGTAAACCCACCCTCTCCCACAGTGTTTTCCCCACAAAGACCTTATTGAAACTATTTTTCCCTAAAAGTTTTAGTTGGTTCAGAATTCTTTTCCCCTTCAGAATCAGTTTGGCTGAGTAATTTCTGTACACCCCTCTTCCCGTTATATTTATGCTTACCCCTAGATACTCATACTCTCCCGTTTCTCCTACAGTGATTTGTTTGCTTTCCCCTTCGGGGATTGAGAACTCCCCCACTCTCCATCTCTTCGTCATATCTACCTTGCGTCCAACGGGTATTACCTTGCTTTTATTTTCATTTAGTTCGAGCCGCCAAGTGTTCCCATATCTACCAACAATTTCCAGCAGTTTCTCCAGCCCCTGTTCAGTTCTAGACATTAACACCATGTCGTCCGCAAAGAATAAGCCTGGTATCTTTATGTCTCCAACATTTACCCCCTCCGCACTCTGAATTAGTTCGTCCCCTAAATCTTTAACATACAATGCAAACAAAATCGGTGAAAAGATACACCCCTGCTTGAGGCCTATATCCATAGGGACTCGTTTTGTAGTGATACTCCCTAGACTGAGTTGGCTTTGCACATCTGTATACAGTGCTTTCATGATTCCCACAAAGTCACCCCCCAGTCCGATGCCCTCGAGCTTTCGCCACATACCTTCCCTCCACACTCGGTCGTACGCTTTTTTCACATCTAGAAATGCCAGAAACACCTTTTTCTTTTCAGCCTTTGTTGATTCTATCAGTTGGGTGAGTGTAAATAGGTGATCAGTGACTCTTCGTCCTTTCCTGAAACCATTTTGAATTTCTCCTAAAAAACCTTTCTCTTCAATAACTTCCTCTAGTCTACCGTATATGACCTTACAGAATACTTTTCCGATGTTACTACTAACTGATATCCCCCTATAGTTATCTAGAACTTCCTTATCCCCCTTTTTGTGTATGAACGACACCTTACTTTCCCTCCACTCTCTGGGGACCTCTTGCTTTCGCAGAGCCAGGTTGAAAAGGTTTGTCAGGACTTCAATAAGTGCCTCCCCTCCATTTTTGAGGAATTCGTTCGGAATTTCATCAGTCCCTCCCGCTTTACCATTTTTTAATTTCGAGACCACGTTCCGCACTTCTTCTGCCGTTATTTCGCTACATACACGATTGGATAGGTTCTCCTCCACCAGTGTATTTCTTTTTGGTGGGGACCCACTGCCCCATCGCCTATCGTTTATCTTTTCCCAGTGCTTGACTAACTCTGAAGCGATACGGCCTTTATCTTCTGTACTTTCCCCATCCACTTTGATACTCTGCACACTACTTTTCCCCCCGTTTATTTATCCAGTTCCAAAATACGTTTGAGCTCGAACCCCCCGTTTTCTTTATTGTTCTGGCAAGACTGCAATTGTGCTCCTTCCTATTATTATTCTTTATCTCATTCACCTTTCTCCGTGCCAGTTCATATTCTCCTTTCATTAGTCTCGTGTCATTGTTATCCACCCCTTTAAGCTTCCTACTTCTTCTGTAAGCAGCGCATT
This sequence comes from Pictodentalium vernedei, assembly GCA_031216915.1. Taxonomy (NCBI): domain Eukaryota; kingdom Metazoa; phylum Mollusca; class Scaphopoda; order Dentaliida; family Dentaliidae; genus Pictodentalium; species Pictodentalium vernedei. Next base: position 173,657,677 of record CM062290.1, read on the forward strand.
TTACCTTCCTTTCTTTTATAGCCTTTTTCAGTCCCTCGTTAACCCTGTATCCAAGTTCTCTCGTTGGGACCCTCACCCTTCCTATACAATCCCTCCCTGCCTCTGTTAGGCTATTTACTATGCCATCTGAAATACCCTGGACATTTGCATCCCTAGGTATACATTCAAGATTTGGTTTTAGTTTTTCCAGAAACTGCTTCCAGTCGGTTCCTTGTTTTAGTCCCCAAACTTCCTTGAAGGTATTTCTGTCTCTATTCGTCTTTTTGCCCATAATCTTAACTGTTATCAGGTTGTGATCACTACCCAAGTCATTTTTTCCCTCGTCATCTATTTCTACATCTATAACCTCCCCCCATACGCTAATGTCAGTGAGTATATAATCAATTATTGTTTTCTTATCGTTCCTCTCCCAGGTCCATTTACCCTTACATTTCGCATCCCTGTTCAGGATCTTTAAACCAAGCTCTTTTGATAGGTCCAACATCTTCCTCCCATTCGTGCTAATTTTCCTATCACCTCCCTGTATGCCCTCCTCCTTATCCCCGATGTGCCCATTGAAGTCCCCCATTAGGACAATACTGAACCCTCTGCTTCCAAGCTCTGTGATATTCGATCTAAGAGTTGTATATATTGAATCATTCCACTCAGGCTTACTTCCCTCCACTGCTAAGTATACAACACCAACGGCAACACTCCTGCTTCCTAACTTGATTTTTGCCCATACTATTTCGTTGGATACTGGAATCTGAGTCCTTGCTTCTGTGAGATCTGTAATCAATGAGGGCTGTAATTCCTCTTTAGCGTAGATGCCAACACCCCCACCCCGTTTCTGACCCTCAGTTCGCCCAGCTCCTATCCACACGCAACCCTTCATCTGATCAACCCGCTCATCCCGTCGTATCCACGTCTCACTTAGACCCATTATATCGAAGTCTCCTTCGTCCATCATTGTTGATATTTCGCTTACTTTCTTGTGCAGACCCTGGATGTTGCAGTACCCAAACTTAATGAATCTTTGTTTTTTTGTCATCACTGGCACATTATTATAACCCTGGTATGTCCCTGTATTGTGCATGTTGAGAAAAATAAAATAGGAGCAAATAATTCGTCCCCTGAGTACCAATGTGTTCTATATGTCAGTAGGCACATAGAACACATTGGAACTCGGGGGACGATATGCCAAAAAATACTGTTTACTCATTTCCATAATGACCCAAGGGATGTAACTCTATCTGTAGTCTTCGGTGTTTATAAAAAGAAAACATTATCCAACTGATTGAGGAGCATGAGAAATGCATCCGCAAATTTATTTCCACCATGTTTCTATTGTGTTTCAAACAGTACAAAAACGTTATCTCCTCCTACATGTATGGTATATGGAGATTTAATACCTGGATGTCTCATTTAAACATGCCATCTGCGGCTCGGTGGTTAAAAACCGACATCCGGGTATTATTTATTTATTGGTGTTTAAGGTCACATGCTTTTACACAATGGATAATCATGACCACAACATGGAGATAAAGTCAAGGTCAATCAATCGTTTATACCCCATGTTGCCTATTTTAGAGGACTCGCACCCCAAACATTAGTGACTGGGTCCTATTTTACCAGTGAAAAAAAGCTTGTTTACCACAGTAAACAAGCACTGCTTCACTTCCCAGGGTTCCCATGGGGGGCATCCAGGTATTAAATCTCCATATACCATACATGTTGGTGGAGATAACTTATAATTTTTTTTTATTCTGATCCACAACAATGTGAATACAAAGCAGAATATAAAAAGTTATTGAAATCTGATGCTTGCTTTTTAAGTAATCACATAAACGTAAAAAAATTCATGTAAAATGGAATCAACAAAGACAATATTACGCTATATTTTCACGAAGTCATTGTAATTTTTTAACTTGTCCAAGATATTATTAATACAAAGGAATATTAAGATTAGATGTTTACTGTTTCAACTTACTGCATAAGCAATGAAATTTCATGCAAAAATTAATCAAATACTCTCAATTCTTAATAGGGTTCCCACTGATATCAGATATTCAAAATCAAGTACTATTTAAGTACTTTTCAAGGACTCAGACCATGATGTTTAAGAACTATTGTAATTTTGATATGAACTTACAATACCATGAACAACACAAAGGATTTCTTCCTGAGGATCTGATTTCTGGAAAACCCAACTAGCTAGATATATAATGTACTGCAAGTGCAAAAAGGTGCCATCTGCAATGATATAGCATTGCAGATGGCATCTTGTTGTACTCGAGGGATATAGAGATGTGGTTCCTTTTTTGTGACATCACATGCATGCAGGGTGGGTTGTCAAGAAACTTCTCATTTTAGGAATTATAGGTAAACTGAATTCAAGTACTTTTCAAGGGAGATGGTGGAAAATTAAGTACTTTTCAAGGAAGTATCCAAAATTCAAGGACTTTTTATTTGAGTGGGAACCCCGTTTAAGAATTTTCCATATTTTTTTCGAATGTGTCCAAAACAATGTTAATATAAGGCAGTCCGTCAAATTTTATTGATATCTGAGGTCTACTGTTCAAGTTATTGCATAAACAATGGAATTTCAGGCAAAATTCACCAAACAAAGGGCAATAACTCCCTTTATTTTCATCAAATGGTGGTTTCTTCTGCTCTAGAACAATACATTGTTAAAATAAAACAGCATGCAACGATTAATTAAAATCTGGTAAGTGGTTATTACATAAACAAACTTTCAGCTGGATGGACAGATGGATGGAAGAATAGCCTAAAGAAAGAGCTCTTCTATATACCCCTTCCATGCAGGAAAAAATGACAACATGAGATGGAGATTCCATATATTCAACAAACCTGAAAAATGCTATTAAAAATCACCTTGCATATTTTCACCATCAGCAATCCAATTTCAAACAACTAATAGAAAGCTTACCTGTTATTTGCATATTGGTTATGAAAGAAATTCTAATAAGTTGAGTAAACATTGTTCAACAACTTCATGTGGCCAAATAAATTGAATAATTAAACATTTATTTAAAAGATACAACAAATATAATCAACAACAGATTCTATTAAAAACAAAAACAGATAACAACAAAAAACTAGTTAATCCTTTACCTAATATGAAAGCAGACAACACTTGCAAAAAACATTCTCAAATAAAACTAATTTTTTTCATTTTTTGTCTCAAAAACATAGGTTATGACCCCTCATTGCAACAAGCTTAACCAGCTCATTCCAACAATGGGTCATAACCTACATTTTTGAGACAAAAAATGAAAAAATAATGAAAATTAATTGGCGATTTTTGAGAATAATGCTGGCCGGTTTTGGCCGTTATGATGGGTAAAGGTTAACTGTCTGAGGGCTTGAAGCCAATTTTTGAGCTTTGTTCTGAAATGCATAAGCTACAACTTAAAGACTTCATCCGTGGATGCAGGCTTGGATTTCTGAAAAATCTAGGGTGGCAATAAATCGCTCACCTGGAACCTACTTAGGCGAGCAAATTGCTCTCCTGAAATCTTTTTCACTTTTTTGCTTCACAAAAATCTTCTAAAGACTTAGTTAACCCCCTAACACACTGATGTCAAAATATCTAAATTTTAGACAGAAAACATTTCCCATAATGCAACTAGAAATTTAACCAATTCAATCTCGTTTGACAGAGCTCATTGAGCTCTGTCAAACGAGATTGAATTGGGTAAATTTCTAGATGCATTATGGGAAAAAACAGCTTCCTGAAATTTTGGTATTTTGACATCAGAGTGAAGGGTGTTAATACCTGATTGGGTAATTTCTCCTTCGAGTGCATTCAAGCCAATCAATTTTTAAATGAATAAATAACATGTTAATGAATGAACCTGTATTCATTTTTTACTATCCCCTCCACCCCAGTGTGGTCAGATCGATCAAGAAGTTCAGGGGGACTGGTACATGTAGTGGCCGACACATACATGTACCCAGCATATTCTGTACACACGTTCCATGGTCCTTCACCATCAAAAATAGCTGAAAGTAGGTGAGCAAAAAAACGCTTATGCGAGATTAAATTGCGTGAGCAGTTAAGGCAAGCTAAAAATAGCTTGAGTCAGAATTCCATGACTGTGGATGTGCTTTGTACATTCTTTATTCATTTATTTATTTATTTATTTACTGGAGTTTGACAACACTTTCAACAGCCAGGGTCACCTTGTGGCATACAGTTTTAGGGGTGATGGAAGCCAGAATACCTGGAGAGAACCACCCAGCAACTGTCAGGCTCCCTGACATACTAACTCCACACAAGCAGGGTTAGCATTGGTTAAAGACAAGTGCACCATTGATGTGCAGTACGCCTTAGCAACAATGCCTCCCTGACCCCATGTGAGCAATGGGGGTGAAGTGTCTTGCCCAAGGACACAATGCGGTTGTCACAGGTGGGATTCGAACCAAGGATCTCTTGGCTTGCAGCCTGCACCTCTACCTACTGAGCCACCACGCACCCTTGTATATTCTTTAAAGTAAAACTGTTTAAGTCTACATGGTGTTAACTTGTTGAAAATTATGGGAGAGTGCCATAAATTGTAACAAGGTAAGTTCATGGAAACAAATTGTGTTGACCAAAAGAAAAAGCACTCACAATAAAGAAAATACTTACTATAAGAGGTGAATAACTTAGGAATTGAAATGGTTGGTTACTATTCAATATGTCAATTCACAACTGTTTATCACAACCAGGGTGTTTGTGTGATTTATATTAGAAGAGCCTAACAGTCAAGCTCATAGGTCACCAGTTGAAATATGTTAGAAATTTTATGCTGTTATGAGGTACGTGTTTTTCAAAGAGTTTCTACACATACTATGATTGATGTACAGTGTGGTCACCATGGACCAGTCGTAATCCAGATGTGGGCAGTGATGTTCACACATGTGTTTACCAGGTAATAACAATCATCATCAGCAAACTTTTAATCAATGAAGCATCGGGTTGGACCCGGTGCTTCATTAATTAAATATTTGATGATTATTCCTATAATTAGTATTTGGTATCTAATATATTGCATCTGTGGAAATATTGCCCTTTTACTAACAAAGATATACAGGTATTCTTTTATACTGCTGTTACAGATATTCCAATCAAAAAGTACTTAATTCACCTTTCAAACATAAGATATTAACACAATTTGTGCAAATATGTAGCATAATCATAAAACTACAGCTTTGACAAGTCTTCATCCATAACTAGGTAATAAATACATAAAGCAACACGTGAATGTGAATGGATTAATCGATGTGGCACAAGTGCCAGCACAGAAGGATAAAATGAGAGACCATAGGCCTCCGAGTTTTATCCTTCTGTGATGGCACAAGTGCCATATCGATTAACCTATTCACACACGTGTTGTTCCATGTTTATTACATGCCTCCACATCTATAAAAACAATTATTAGAAGGACACTCAGCAATTCATTTGACAACTATCAACAAAAAGAACACATTTTATCACCAACCAAATTTGTGAGAGGAACCCATGTTACTATTTTGTCCCCTGAGTTCCAATGTGTTCTATGTGCCTTCTGGCACATAGAACACACTGGAATTCAGGGGACGATTTTTTGCTATTGCTAGTGATTCAAACTGTAATTTGCCGCACACAATTTGTAGAAAATTCCAGTAAAATTTCACTTCTTTTTAAAAATAGTCTGTCAATGATTTCCATTCCACACATGTGTGTGGAGCGGATTTTCATTTTCTGCATGGTTTAGTGTTAGTTTAAACAGTATTTATTGAAGCATTTGTTTCAATGTATACACTTCACAATAATTGTTCAAAGAAGTAAATCGTCAATGTACATGATACAGTAGTATACAGAAAGGCAATAAATATAAGAAAACAGGTTTCTGAGTAGAAAAGGGATTCGACAGAAAGCTTACAGCTTATGTAAGTCGTCTCCCCAGCACATTTGAAAAATTACTCCTTCAGGTGGTATAAATCTGTAATAGAGCTCACGTATCGTTTCGTGAAGGCCCGGCCCCCTCCAATCTGAAAAGGAGGAAGACGACCCCGACCGCCAGTCAACGATTCGTGAGATTGTTTAAACTTTAGATTGAATAGGGTAAGGAAAGAAAGAGCCGGAAGAAAAGATGATCAAAAAAAGAGAGGAGAAGATTCAGAGAAATAACAGAGCAAAACCTAATTTGGCCAACTTGAACACTAAATATGTTAACTTAAAACTCCATAGCGCAATAAGTACGGTATTTGATTCTTACTTTTAGTTCCTTTGATAAGAGTTTTGCATACTAGACTCGGTGGTGTTGAGGCGTGAGTGGGCCTTCTACTCAAGACATAGGTCAGTGGGTCCTATTTCACCAGTTGTACAGAACATGATTACCGAGGTACAGAAAGAGCAATGCTTCAGAACGGTGTTCCCACGTGGGGCAGGGTGGGGGTACAGTAATTGAGCGGTAACTCAATGGAATCGCTTGCTTGATAGAATGAAGTCATGTACCGTTTCAAAGATAAGACGGTTGTCCTCATTATTCAAGAACTCGGAGCCAAACAGGAGCATGGATGAGTCTACTGCAAAGGGGAGTAAATTAATCGTATAGTTGCGAGCGTTTGAGAACACCGGACAATGCAGGAGGAAGTGATCAGTAGTTTCGCGCTCTCCACACTGACAAGAGGGGTTGGGTGATAAGTGATTGTCATATAGGTGAGAATTAAGACTACTGCAGTGCAATCGAAGCCTGCAATGATAAATTTGAGCCGCTCGAGATTTCGCGTCACTGTAGAACCTTGGGGGTCTTTGGTTCCCATTGCTCAGGAAGGTCTTAAAGTTGATCAATGATGAGTTCTCGCGTACAGGTAAGGGTAGCTTATTCCATAGGTCTGTAACGCTTGGGATGAACGAGGACTGATACAATTGGGTTCGGCAAAAGGGAACGCGGTGGTTTTGACTTGATCGAAGACTAAATGATGAGTTCGTCTCGGAAACGAGTGGGGGGACTTTATTGGAAATATGTGGAGGTGACATACGGTGATACATTTTGAAAAACTGAATTAATTTATGTTTGCGGCGTCTTTCTTGAAGGGAGTCCCATCGTGTTTCAGAATACAGCAAGGACTTACTGGCACTAATTGTTGCTCCCGTAATGATTCGGGCTGCTGCAATCTGTATTTTTTCTAGTTCCGCAATGTTGGATACGGAACAATTATCCCAGACAGTATCCGCATATTCCAGAAGGGGTCTAATGAAGGCAAAGTATATTTTTTCTAAGACACTTCGATCGAGATAAAATTTGTGTCTCCTCAGCATGTCTAACCGAGACCAGGCTTTCGAGCAGATGTGGTCAACGTGGTCGTTCCATGTACATGTGCTATTTAGTATGACCCCCAGATGTTTATGTTCGGAAACTTCCGATATCTGTGACCCCCCTAGATATAAGGGTGGGTGAGAGTTGGGATTGTTTTTACGTGATATAAGCAAACTCTCTGTTTTATTGGGATTGAACTCAACCAACCATGTTTTGGCCCAATGCTCAATTGTCGCCAAATCATGATTGATTATGTTTGAGGCTTGCTCTGGGTTCTCAATGATGAGATATAAGGAAGTATCATCTGCAAACAGGCGTATAGAGCTAAGTAGGTCTTTGGTTATGTCGTTAATGTATATCAAGAACAGTAAGGGCCCAAGTATCGACCCCTGAGGCACACCGGCATTGATGGGCCTCCATGCGGATGTCTCCGAGGCTATCACAACTCGCTGCGATCTATCGGCAAGATATGATTTTAAAAATAGCAATAACTCCCCCGAAACCCCAATACTCTCCAGTTTGTGGATAAGACCAGCATGCCATACTTTATCAAAGGCCTTACTGACATCACAGAAAACTACCCTAACTTCTTTGCCTTCATCGAGTGCACGACAAAATTCATCATATATGTCAGTCAGTTGAAGGACGGTTGAATCTCGAGGTGTAAAACCTGACTGGAATTGACTGAGAACATTATTTTCACTTAGAAACAGCCACAGGCGTTTGAAAACGCATTTTTCGAATAGTTTGCCAACACAGCTGATCAATGATATCGGACGATAGCTAGTAACTGAGTTTGAGGGCTGTTTTTTTAGGATAGGGGAGACATTTGCTTTTTTCCAGAGTGAAGGGAAGTATGAGCTATTCAGAAGTATGTTAAATAAGATTGACAGTGGCTCGCATAGAGAGGATTTGCATTCTTTAAGGAGACGCGGGCTTATTTGATCGGGACCAGACGCCTTGGATACCTTTATCGACTTCATTGCAGCATATACCTCGCTGCAGTGTAGGGTAATGCTATCAATACGCTGAGAGACATGTAGTAGTGGGTCTGGAAGGGAGGCGTTCGAATCATCAACTGTTGAGATCGAACTGAAGTATTCGTTGAACACTTCAGCTTTCTCAAGACTTGATGAGTATATTTTGTTAGAATGGATCAAGGTAGGAATTCCTGTTGTGTTACTGCTACTGATGAGTGCTTTTAATGTCTTCCACCAAAGTGATGCTGGGGTTTCTTTGCTTCTCAATGTGAACTGAATTTTTGAAAGATGCATGGCTTTGGCCTTCCTAATAGCTGATATAACTTCATTCCGTTTAAGTTTATATTTATCCCAGGCGTGCGGGTGATTTGTTCGTTTGGCAGTACGATACAAGCGTTTTCTTTGTCTTATCAGAAGTCTTAGTTCATTGTGCATCCATTTCGGTTGGCCAGTCCTCGAAGTAACTATTTTGTTGGGTATATGTCTGGATGCTGTATCGAGTATTCTGTCGGTGAAATTAGAGACTATAGTATCAAGGCATGGGTTATCAAAGACAGAGTTCCAGTCGGTGTTCGAAAGAGACTGGTTCAATACTTCGTAATTACCCTGAGAATAAATCCATATCCTTCTTTTGAAGGAGGAAGGGTTAGGTTTTAAAAATTCGACTTCAATTGAGATTGGACAGTGATAGCGGATCATGTCTGGGATAATTGGTTCAAGCACCTCGCATGCTTTCACGTTGATTGTGTCACTGACTGCAAAGAGATCTAGCAATGTAGCAGACGTCTCAGTGAAACAAGTTGGTTCACTCACAATCTGTTTAAGGTTAAAGTAATTAGCTAGCTCGAGAAAGCTACTCCTCGAGGGAGCCATTTGGTTGTCATTAAAATCTCCTGTGACAATTAAGTTCCTAATTGACGTGTCTCTGGCTTTTTCGATGGATGCTGCTATAGCATCCCATGTATCCGGAGGACTGTTGGGTGGACGGTAGAATACGCCTAACAATAATGACCTACTCCGTCTTGTGAATATTTCGGCCCAAATGCACTCCGTATTCAGAGTATCGAGGTCCGGTCTGTGTCGAAATGAAATACCGTCTTTAATGTAAATGGCAACCCCTCCTCCCCTTGACGAGCGGTTGAATCTCAGTGGTTGGTGGAACCCATGGAGTTGAACATCGGAAGTGGGATCGTCACTTTGCAGCCATGTCTCACTCAAAGCCAAAATGTCAAATGATGCGAATTCACATTGTATAATATCTAATTTAGGTTTAAGGCTTTGGATGTTAAGATGGACAATTTTTAGGGTATTCTGATCGTGATCTGAACTAAAAGAGTTTGGACCAGGGTTGGTTTCAATGTCACCGGACAATAATAAAATTATAACCAAACAGAGGGAAAACAACGTGAAAAGAAAGGCCGATGCTACTGCTTTCAATATCGACGTGGCCTTCGAGAGATTCAAGGACATGCAACGGTTTGGGATTGCTTCAGCGGAATTTACTAAGAGGGATGTAACAGATTCGCTGGATTGCTCAAAGAATAAAGCAGACATAGCAGTAAAGCTATAGTGCAGCTCAACACCACCGAGGCGCAAGAGTAAGTAAATTAAGATACAAGTAGATCTATCTTTTGGCAAACAGTGCTTTAAGCCACTGGAATAGACTGTAAGGTTGAAATGGCCAATTCTGGCGCGATATAGTTCAACTGTGCACATTGAAAATGAATTTGGTTTTGGGAACAAACTGTGTTCAAGTTATCTTGAGAAGAAATTATGTAGTATAGAATATAAAGTGTTGAAGTATTAGACTTGAGGGTAAAAGAAACAGTAGTCAATAAAACAAACAGAAAAAAAAAAAAAAAAATAAAAAATAAAAAATAAGTGTAAGAAAATATATACAAAATAACTGAGTAGCGTTTATATATAGGTATGGGTTGTAGTTCTGCTTATGCAAAGTCAAGGGTTACCCTTGACACGTAGAGGATGTTCAGTGTATCGGTTTGAGGGCAATTTGTCAGTCAGTGTATAGTAAGTATGCGTTGCGCGGGATTCATCATGGGTCAAATACCATCAACACAGAAACGTATCGCCAGGAAAGGAAGAAACAAATCCTTCATGCCACGAAAAGTGCCGAAAGTTGGCAGGAAGGGAGTTCTATTGTTTTGTTAGAGAGTGGTATGGAGAAGTGGGATCAACCCCTGGTGATAAATTCATCTTGCAACCGATGTTCTAAAGTGAGTAGGGATGAAAACAAAAAAAGGCTTTTGCAAGAAGAAATCAAGGGCGTCCCACCTGCAGTTGATGAGTCTGGCGCAAACCTACAATACTTTTTATTTGATTTAAAGAATGTTATCTGTTTACAGTATTTTCCTAAAACGGTTTGGAGACAAAACATGCAGCAGTATTGGCGGGGGAAAAACGGAGGTTTTACATTTTGCAACTATCACACTAGATATTAGTGGGTGGAGGTTAGAAGACGGAATCTGCAATGCTAATTGCGGTAGAGAAACGGATATAAAATCTCGATCGGATCACGACACAGTCGAGATTCGTTCAAAATTTTCTATCCGATTTTGCAACTATTCCGCTAGATATTGGTGGGTCGAGGCAGAGCAGGGGTAATCTTAATATTGTACCAACACATGAAGTAGGAAAAGAAAACAGAGAAAAAGAAAGAAAAAAAAGAAAAAAGAAAAAAAAAGAAAAAAGAGAAAGAAAAAAAGGATGTTCGATCGGGTTATGACACAGTCGCGATATGAGGTGTCACACTTCATATGTTAATACAATAGCTTCGGCACCATTGGGTAATATGTTGAAGTGATGAAAGGTAAAAGGTAAAACGCGGAAAGATAACCCAGACCGGATCGCAACACCATCGCCACTTCATATGTTAATACAATAGCTTCTGCACCATTGGGTAATATGTTGAAGTGATGAAAGGTAAAAGGTAAAGAAAAAGAAAGAAAACCCAGACCGGATCGCAACACCATCGCCACCCCGTCATATCTATCTGACAGCGATTGGAATCGGATCAATGCATGGGGTGTTGAGCGGTGGAGGAGGTTTTGATGATTAACCTTGCATAGAAATGATGGGGCGGTTGATTTATTACACTATCTGGACACACTATAAATATCCTATTAGGCTATCACAGTTCACATATATGTATCGCCATGTATTCTTTTCCGATGAAGAAGAAGCTGTAATGATACATGGTGGAATGCGGGACGACAAACTCGCTATTGGGTAGAAAATGGAACGATAATTCCGATGGAATCGCGACAGGGGCGTCACCCGGTCGAGTATACCTGGTGGCGATTTCAATCACCAATGCATAGAAAGGATGGGGTGGTTGGATTGTTGCATTGTCTTGACATACTACAAATGTGCTATTAGGCTATCACAGCTCACATATCACCATAGATTCTTCTCAGACGGAGAAGCTGTATCGACACAATGTAGAATGTGAGACGATAAGCTCGCTATTTAGGACGTCCAAATTCACAAATAAGTGCAATAATTATCTATCCGTTGACGAAGATGGTGTATTGATACTAGGTAGGATGCGGAAAGATAACATCGGTCGGATCACAACCCAGTCACCATCCGATCGATTTTATCTGCCTGCAGCTGCAATCACACCAGTGCATAATGAGTGGGGTAACAGAGGGATTGGTATTATTGTCTTATCAAGCCATACTACAAATGTGAAGATTGGGACCTCACAGTTCGCATATTGATACGTTAATTCTTTTTCGACAGATGAGATGCCCCGGTGATACGAGACTGCAGACCGGGATTAAACTTCGATGGCATCGCGACAAGGTCCTCACTCGGTTGAATTTACCTAGTGGCGATATCAATCACCAATACATAGAAATGATGGGGCGGTTGATTTGTTACATTATCTGAACGTACTATAAATATCCTATTAGGCTATCACAGTTTACATATATGTATCACCATGTATTATTTTCCGATGAAGAAGAAGCTGTAATGATACATGGTGGAATGCGGGACGACAAACTCGCTATTGGGTAAAAAACGGAATGATAATTCCGATAGAATCGTGACAAGGGCGTCACCCGGTCGAATATATCTGCTGGCGATTTCAATCACCAATGCATAGAAAGGATGGGGTGGTTGGATTGTTGCATTTTATCTTACACCTGTTGAAGATATAGCCCATGTGTTATAGATTATCTATAACACATACCCCTATGTCATATAGATTGGAGACTCCAGATGAGTCGACATTTTGACACGAAGTCATCCCCAAAACCCTTTTAAAAATGCAGAAAAGAACAAAAATGGTCGGTATAAGATAAATACAACAATACCATAGTGTGCCCCGACACGCTTGACATCTCAACTCGTTGAAAGTGAGCCTCTTTCGCTCGGCAAGCCTCGCGAAAAAACTCACCCTCAACTCGCCGAGACACCAAACACATCAGAACACACCATGGTATTATCGTATATGTCTGGAAACACTACAAATGTGCTATTAGGCTATCACAGCTCACATATCACCATAGAATCTTCTCAGGCGAAGAAGCTGTATCGACACAATGTAGAATGTGAGACGACAAATGTGCTATTAGGCTATCACAGCTCACATATCACCATAGAATCTTCTCAGGCGAAGAAGCTGTATCGACACAATGTAGAATGTGAGACGATAAACTCGCTATATAGAACGTCCAAGTTCACAACTTAGTGCACTAATTATCTATCCGATAACGAAGGTGGTATATTGATACTAGGTAGGATACGGAAAGATAACCTCGATCGGATCACAACCCAGTCACTATTCGACGACAAACTCGCTATTGGGTCAAAAGCGGAATGATAATTCCGATAGAATCGTGACAAGGGCGCCACCCGGTCGAATATATCTGGTGGCGATTTCAATCACCAATGCATAGAAAGGATGGGGTGGTTGGATTATTGCATTGTCTTGACACACTACAAATGTGCTATTAGGCTATCACAGCTCACATATCACCATAGAATCTTCTCAGGCGAAGAAGCTGTATCGACACAATGTAAAATGTGAGACGATAAACTCGCTATTTAGAACGCCCAAGTTCACAACTAAGTGCACTAATTATCTATCCGATGACGAAGATGGTGTATTGTGATGCTAGGTAGGATGCGGAAAGATAACCTCGATCGGATCACAACCCAGTCAGTTTAGTGTTGCTGTTGATAGGGATTTCATTGAACATGTGGGTAATAAAACATTATGCCTGATGCTATTGATGGAGTCATCAAAGATTCAATCAAATCAAACCCTTGTTGAAAAACATTTCTTGTGTTGATTCAAAGAAGATTGAACAGGGGAACTGATAAAGAAATTTGTATTAAATCAAAGTTCAAAAGGAGATAACCTGGTTCACTGTATTGGGAAGAACAAATTCTGGAATATGCACATGTTTAGTTGTTAGTTATCAGATTTGAGAAATTTCATCAAACCAGTTTATAAATTTCAAAGAGTTGCACACACATGATATCTTATACAGAAATCTACAACAAACCAGAACAAGCATAGATAACCTGGTTGAAATCATTGCAAACATGGGCTATTGCTGAAGGCAATTATATTCCCACTGCAGTGCTGGACCAATGAAGTATGAATGAATTAAAAACAAAGTAAGGACCATAACTCTGTTGAAAAAATGCAAGCAACCTATTTATAATATGTGTAGGAAAGACTTGTCATAAGAATCCATCATACTAAATTTCACCAAAATCCAGCCACTCACTGATAAGATATCGCTACAGATGGACAGACGCATGAATGGATATCGGACAAATGCACAGATGGATGAGCAGAGGCATGTAACCAATTGTATCCTCAGGCTTGTCATTTTGAGGCGGGCGATCGGCCGTGACTGCAGTGGCCTGCCTAAAGTAAAATTTCTGCAGACCATAAATGACCGCCTCACGCAAAATACCGCGGGCGATAAATGTTTATCAGCTCCAATATGTTAACAGAGATTGAGATGATGCGGCACACAGTACCAGTTAAAATTGTGAGGGGGAATTTTTTTCTCAGCATTATATTTCATCAAATGGCCTGGAGCATGTGTCTGTGCATGTAATTTCACCGGTGGCAAACCGTTTACCAAAAGAGGATGTGTTGCATCTTCTCATCATACTAAGTCACCCTGCTAAATTTCATCACAATAATTAATTAATGCTTTACATGCAGCCTGTAGGCAGTGCTGACGTAAAACAAGATGGCGGCTGCAGTGGCCATTGCAGGTGGTATTCACTGTGTATGACCCACCATGTCCAACATCAGATGTTGTTATCAAATGAAGTCTTCCTGTTGAATATCAAGATGAAAGTGTCAATGACACTGTAGCTTTACTTGTCTGTGTGTTGTGTATGATGAAAATGATAATGTTCAATGTTTATGAAAGGATTATGAAAAAAGACAAGAATTGTGATAATAGGGAATTTGTTAATTTCTGTTCCCTGTATGCTAAGTTTTCAATAAAAAGAAATATGAGGTGTAGACTGTACTAAAGAACTGAGGGGTGGGTTAGTGTGGCCCTCAAAGTTAATGTATGTGGCCCTAACAGTTAATGTATGTCAACGAACATTACCAAGTTACAGTGAACTTATTCCAAAACGAATCATCCTATCAAGTTACAATGAAATCCCTTCATAAATACAGCCTGTAGACTGTGCTAAAGGTTTTTGGGCTTCGGGCCCGTGTAGCCATCACGGTTGACCGATCGCAACCAAAACGGGACGTCCTCATCTCGACATTATACTGAGCTATCCACCAAATTACAATGAAATCCCTTCATAAATACGACCTGTAGTCTGAGCTAAAGTTTTTCGGGTTTTGGGCTCGGGCAGCCATCATGGTTGCATGATCAGGACCAAAAGGGGACATTCTCATCTGGGCATTATCTGGAGTGATCCCACCAAGTTACAATGAAATCCCATCATAAATATGACCTGCAGACTCTGCTAAATGCTTTTGGGCACCAAGGTACTGCCACAGCAGCTATTATGTGTGGCTGACTGTGACCAAAATAGTTGTTCTGATCTATTCATTATCCGAAGTCATTCTGAAGAAAATTACATAAATACTACCTGAAGGTTGGAGAATCCAAGATGGCCTTTGTGGAAGCCATTATGGGTGGCCAACCATGACCAAAATAGGTTGTTATCATCTACTCATCATACTAAGACACGAGGTTCAAGAAAACCAATGCATAAATGTGATCAGTTGCCTGTGCTGATGAAATCCAAGATGGCAATTGTGGCAGCCATTATGGGAAACTGACTGTGATCTTAATGCAATATTCTCACCTAGGCATGAACTTGAACCTGCATATGAAGTTGGGTGATAATCAGAGAAAAGAAATGCAGTCTGTAGCCTGACAGATATACAGACTTACAGATTCACAGCAGGCCTGAAAATAAGCCGTCTGACATTTGCAAAATGAGGTCCCCAGAAGGTTAATTTGATCATGCTGGGTACCTCGTTCTGTTTGGGTTTGAGACCCTGATTCAGCTTGAGGTTCACAGAGGGTAAATTTAGTGATGCTATCCTGCTCTGCAGGGTAGCATCACTACATTCACCCTCCTGGGATCTCATTTTGCAGATGTCAGTCTGCTTATTTTCTGGCTTGAATCACAGACTATCAGACATCTATGTGAAGCACGACAATAGTTTAACAAGACTTTATCAAGTTGAGCTAATAAATTTTGATATCCTTTGCAATGGGTTAAGGATTATCTTTATATATGTCTAAAGTTCAGAATGCTCCTCACCACCAATGCTGTACAGCAGTTGCTTTGAGTTTGTTGGTTCAGATTCTTGTAAGAGAAGAGATGTTTAACCCTTAACCCTTTAACCAATGAATCGGCCGCATCCACCCACGTAATATGAAAATTCAGCAGTTGAAAAAATATTATTTTTCAAAAAATTTCAACAAAACCATATCATGTGACCCCTCGTTGGAACGAGCTCGTTCCAAATAATAAATTTTGATATTGTCCGCGTTAGGTAAAGGGTTAAAGACATGGAGATTTTGCATACATTTTTGCTACACTGTGACATTTAATGCTCTGTGACTTTTGCAGTTGTGTCTGTGCAAGTCTTGGCTGCTATATGGGCAGCTAAGACTTGCCCAGAAACAACTGCCAATGTACATGCACTTAGAGTTTAAAGTTGAAGCACCTATTCTAAGACAGTTAAAACTGACCAAAGTCGGAAAAATGGCCTTTGAGGATTGTTTGACACTAAACTAAAAATGTCAGCAAGTATGCAAGTTTTTGTTTGTTGCTTGATCAAAATCTGGAACTGTTTTGTTGTTCCCCTCTCATATTTTTACATTCTGGGCACTCAGTAGGGCGAGCACCTCCTGTTCCACCTTCAAACCGAAAAACATGTCCTGAAAAAAAAAAAACAAAAGTAAAATATCATTTAAACAGGGTTCGTACACTGTTTTCAGAATCAAATTCCTAGACTTTTCCAAAATTTTCTACCCGATTTCCATTACCCTTCCTTCATTAGTATGACCTCCACATACTCTCTTTCGGGATTTTTACAGGTGATTTTTCAGAGATATGGCATACTGCACCGCTATTATGACAAATTTCCATGACTGTTCCAGACTACAGCAAAAAAAACAAGAGGCCCCAGGGGGCCTGAGGGCGTTCACCTGACATGGTAGTCTATGTATATTATTTATTTATTGGTGTTTAAGGTCACATATTTATGCACAATGGCTAACCATGACCGTGACAGTTTTACTGGTGGAGGAAGCCAGAGTACCCGGAGAGAACCACCGAGCAACGGCGAGCAACTGTCAGCTCCCCAACATACCAACTCCACACAAGCAGGGTTAGCATTGGTTGAAGACAGGTGCACCATCGACATGCAGTACGCCTTAATACACAGCGTCACCGTGCCCCCACGTGGGCAATAGGGGTGAAGTGTCTTGCCCAAGGACACAACGCGGTTGCCGCAGGTGGGATTCGAACCGAGGACCTCTCGGCTTGCAGCCTGCATCTCTACCAACTGATCCACCACGCCCCGGACATGGTAGTCTAAATATCAAACCAGGGACTTGACTTGAATAAGCTGCATATGCCCCTCCTAAGAAAAGCATATACCAACTAGATGAAGTGATTGTGCCCACACAATACACAGGATTTTCCTTCTATTTTCGGTTCCTGCACTTTTACGTCCCAAAATTGAGAAATAAACGCATAAAAAACAGATTTTTTTTTATTTTTGTTCGGAAATTTTCGAAGTCCCAAACAAAATATTTTCAAAGCAAAATTTTTTTTTTTTTCTTAAAATTGACCAAAACGCATAAAAATCCAAACAAGAGGCCCCAGGGGGCCTGAGGGCACTCACCTGACATGGTAGTCTAAATATCAACCCAGGGACTTGACTTGAATAAGCTGCATACGCCCCTCCTAAGAAAAGCATATACCAACTATATGAAGTGATTGTGCCCACACAATACTCAGGATTTTCCTTCTATTTTCAGTTCCTGCACTTTTACGTCCCAAAATTGAGATAAACACATAAAAAACAGATTTTTTTCCCAAACAAAATACTTTCAGCCTAAATTTTTTTCTTCTTAAAATGCATAAAAAACAAAAAAAAAAATTTCAGGATTTTTGGTCCAAAATTTTCCAAGTCCCACCCGGACCCCAAATTTTCAGGGTAAAAAAAACAAAATTTGGGGGGTCTTGAAATTGAGAGAAATGCATAAAAAAACCAAAAAATTTTTTTTGGGATTTTGGTCCAAAATTTTCCCACCCGGACCCCAAATTTTCAGGGGGAAAAAAAAAAAAAATTTTTGTCTTAAAATTAACAGAAAGGCATAAAAAACCAAAAAAAAAAAAATTCCAGATTTTGGTCCAAAATTTTCTAAGTCCAAACCGGACCCCAAATTTTCAGGGGAAAATTTTTTTTTTTTCCTGTCTTAAAATTGACCAAAACGCAGAAAAAAAAAAAAAAAAAATTTTTTTCGGATTTTCGGCCAAAATTTTCTAAGTCCCACCCGGCCCCCAAATTTTCAGGGTAAAAAAAAAAAAAATTTTTCTCTTAAAATTGAGAGAAATGCATAAAAAACAAAAACAAAAAAATTTCAGGATTTTGGTCCAAAATTTTTTAAGTCCCACCCGGACCCCAAATTTTTAGGGGAAAAAAAAATTTTTTTTTTTCTCTTAAAATTGACCAAAACGCATAAAAAACAAAAAAAATTTTTTTTTCGGATTTTGGTCCAAAATTTTCTAAGTCCTACCCAGACCCCAAATTTTTAGGGGAAAAAAAAAAAAATTTTTTTTCTCTTAAAATTGACCAAAACGCATAAAAAACCAAAAAAATTTTTTTCCGGATTTTGGTCCAAAATTTTCTAAGTCCCACCCGGACCCCAAATTTTCAGGGCAAAAAAAAAAAATTTTTTAGTCTTAAAATTGACCGAAACGCAGAAAAAACAAAAAAAAATTTTTCGGATTTTGGTCCAAAATTTCTAAGTCCACAACGGGACCCCAAATTTTCAGCCTAAATATGAACCTAGGGACTTGGCTTCAACAAACTTGAATTTCATCCCCCTAAGGATGCTGCATACCAAATATCAAAACATTCTTATTGCTAGATCTGAAGAAAAAGATTTTTAAAAAATACTCCTCATACTGCACTAATTTAAACATTTGGGCTCCCATAGAGAGCCCAAATATCCACCCAGGCAATTGATTTCAATAAACATGTGAAACAATCTTCCAAAGATGTTATATGTGAAATTTTAAAGCTTTTGGAGCAGTGGTTTGGGAGAAAAGTAGTCTTATGTTTTTCCCATTACCCACAGTGTTAAAAAATGCTGACTCAGCACTTTTTCAAAGACCCCAAAAAGTACCCCATGATAAAACCGATGGCAATTTTTTTTGACCATTCCATTCTGTTGGTCCTAAGGATGCTTCACAACAAATAAGAATTCTCAGTGCCGTGTAGTATTGGAGATATGGGCGTTTCCATTTTTTTCTATTTTTAGCTCCTGTGGTTCCCATGGGGCTATGGGAAAAAAATTTCTGCATAAATTAGGCACTTATGACCCAATAAGCACTCACGTAAAATTTGGTTCAAATCGGCCTCGCGGTTTGGAAAACAGAAATTTGGGGCGGGGCCAAAATTTTTGCCCCTCCTTTAACATCGTCAAATATAGCCCCTCCAACTTCTCTTGAACAAACTTGAGTCTACACCTCAAAAGGAAGCTGCATACCAAATATCAAGTCTCTGTTATTGCTGGTTCTTGAGAAGAAGATTTTTTAAGAACTGGAGCATTTTTGCCCCATCCCTCTGCTCAATGTGAGCCGAAACCTAATTTGACAAAAAATCAAAATGCCCTTATATAACCCCTAATCACATGAAATTTCATTAATATGCAGCCAGTGGTTTGGGAGAAAAAGGCCCAAACACCACCTTCACGCCGGATGCCGGACGACGGACGAAAAGTGATCAGAATAGCTCACCCTAACTTTCAGTCAGGTGAGCTAAAAACTAATTTAAGAATTTTGGTTCAAAATTTCCAAGTCCCACCCGGACCCCAAATTTTCAGGTTAAAAAAAAAAAAAAAAATTATCTTAAAATTGACCAAAACGCATAAAAAACCAAAAAAAAATTTCGGAATTTTGGTCCAAAATTAAGTCCCACCCGGCCCCCAAATTTTCAGAAAAAAATTTTTTCTTAAAATTGACCAAAATGCATAAAAAAACCAAAAAAATTTCCGGACTTTGGTCCAAAATTTCCAAGTCCCACCCGGACCCCAAATTTTCAGTATAACAAAAAAAAAAAAAAAATTTGTCTTAAAATTGACCAAAATGCATAACCCCCCCCCCCCCCCCCCCCCCCCCCCAAAAAAAATTTGCGGATTTTGGTCCAAAATTTAAGTCCCACCCTGATTCCAAATTTTCGGTGTAAAAAAAAAAAAATTTTGTCTTAAAATTGACCGAAATGCATAAAAAAAACAAAAAACTCATTTCCGGATTTGGGTCCAAAATTTCTAAGTCCGGACCGGGACCACAAATTTTCAGCCTAAATATGAACCCAGGGACTTGGCTTTAACAAACTTGAATGTCACCCCCTAAGCATGCTGCATACCAAATATCAAAAGATTCTTATTGGTAGATCTGAAGAAGAAGATTTTTAAAGAATATTCCTCATACTGCACTAATTTGAACATTAGGGAACCCAAATATGGACCGAGGGATTTGATTTCAACAAATATGTGAATCAATGTTCCAAAGATGTTATATGTAAAATATGAAAGCTTTTGGAGCAGTGGTTTGGAAGCAAACGATTCTTTAGTTTTTTCCCACTGCCCACAGTGTTAAAAAATGCTTACTCAGCAATTTTTAAAATTCCAAAAAAAGTACCTTATGACAAAACGGATGCAAAAATGAGAATTTCGCCGATCACGTGTCATATATCAGTGAAAATTTTATTTTACCATTCCTTTCTGTTGGTCCCAAGGAAGCCTCACACCAAATAAATTCTTTTTTACCATTCCTTTCTGTTGGTCCCAAGGAAGCCTCAAACCAAATAAAAATTCTCAGTGCTGTGCAGTTTTGGAGATATGGACGTTTTTGGTTTTTTCTATTTTTGGCTCCTGAGGTTCCCACGGGGCCGCAAGAAAAATTTTTTTTGCATAAATCAAGTACTGATAACCCAATAATACCTCATATTAAATTTGGTTCAAATTGGCCTCTCATTTCAGAAAATGGAAATTCTGGGAAGGGCAAAAATTCTTGCCCCTCTCAGAACAAAGACAAATATTGCGCGTCAAACTTCTCTTGAACAAACTTCAGTTTACACCTCAAATGGAAGCTGCATACCAAATATCAAGTCTCTGCTACGGCTGGTTCAGGAGAAGAAGATTTTTTAAAATTTTGTGCAATTTGGCCCCACCCCACTCCACAATATGAGCAGAAATCCAATTTGAAGAAAAACCCAAATGCTCCTATATAACTGTTACTCATGTGAATTTTCATTGAACTGCAGCCAGTGGCTTGGGAGAAAATGACCCAAACACCACCTTCACGTCGTACGACGGATGACAGACGACAGTCGACGGATGACAGACGACGGACGACGGACAAAAAGTGATCAGAATAGCTTACCCTGACTTTCAGTAAGGTGAGCTAAAAATTCCAGGTCTGAAAAAAATATTTTCATTTTCCATGTCTTTTCCAAGATACCATGACCAATATCAACCCTGTTTAAAATGTTCCAAGTAAAATCTATATGGGCTTTTTTGAAAAAAAAAGTAGATATTTATTGTCCATCAATCTTTTTTAAAGACAAAAACGGTGTTCCACACACATAAATCTCACGTACAAATTAATATTAAATCTTCCCAGTTTAAGGGGTTGGGGGGGGGGGGGGCATGGTGGCATTGCGGTAGCCGGTTCTTGCATGATCACTGAAGTTAAGCAATGTCAAGCCCGGTTAGTCCTTGGGTGGTTGACCGTCTGAGCAGTCTATTTGTACTCTGCGTTGTGTCATTGGGCAAGACACTTCATCCCGATTGTCCAGAAAAGGGCACGATGACACCGTGCACTATGGCGTACTGCACGTCGATGGTGTGTATGTCTTCAACCTATCTAACCCTGCCTGTGCTGCAGTGCAGAAATACAATGTTGGGGAGCTGGCAGCTGCTTGTCGTTGCTCAGTGGTTCTCTCTGGGTACTCCGGCTTCTTCCACCCATAAAACTGTCACTTTCCTTGAAATCAGTTCCATAATGTTGGAGGAGTTACGCACACAAGAATCTCATTTGAAGATCCATAATAAATCTAACTTCAGGGGAGATAACCTGGTTAAAATTGTCGCAGATGAAAAATTCTATAATATGTGCATGCTCACTTACTAGTCATAATGTTTGAGACATTTGATCAAAATTGGTTCATTAATGAAGGAAGAGTTGCACACACAAAAATCAATATTAAATTTTCCTCATTTAAAGGGGAGATAACTTGGTCAAAACCACCACAGAATGGAAAATTTGGAAATATACACATGTTCACTCATTAGTGGCCATGTTTAAGACGTTTCCTTGAAATCACTTCAAAAATGTAGTAGGAGTTGCGCACACAAGAATCTCATTTGAAGATCCATAATATATCTAAGTTCAAGGGATATAACCTGGTTAAAATTGTCGCAGTTGAAAAATTTGAGAATATGTGCATATTCACTTACTAGTCAAAAAGTTTGAGATGTTTGATCAAAATTGGTTAAAAAATGTAGCAGTAGTTGCATGCACAAAAATCCCATATACAAATCTATATTAAATCTTCTAACTTGAAAAGGAGATAACCTGGTAAAAATCATCACAGATGGAAAATATGCACATGTTCACTCATTGGTCACCGTGTTTAAGACGTTTCATCAAAATTGGTTCAATAATGTAGGAGGAGTTGCGCACACAAGAATCCCATTTGAAAATCCATAATAAATCGAAGTTCAGGGAAGATAACCTGGTTAAAATTTGTCACAGATGAAAATTTTTAGAATATGCACATGTTCACTTGTTAGTCAAAATGTTTGAGACGTTTGATCAAAATTGGTTCATTAATGAAGGAAGAGTTGCACACACAAAAATTTCATACAAATCAATATTAAATTTTCCTCAGTTGAAGAGAATATAACCTGACAAAAATCACAACAGGTGGGACATTTGGAAATATACACATGTTCACTCATTAGTGACCATGTTTCAAAAGTTTCCTTGAAATCAGTTCAATAGGGTTGGAGAAGTTATGCACACAAGAATTTCATTTTTAAATAAATCTAACTTCAGGGAAGATAACATGGTTAAATTTGTTGCCATTATGTGTACACTCCATACGAAAAAATTATCCAAAAATCAACTGAGTGTGTTATGTGTAATTACATAATGTAAGACGTCCACTCACTAATCAGTGTTGATTGGACTGGATTGGGAAAAGATTTGCCAATTAACATATTAATTTCTGTTCACTAAATCTGTTTTTTGTACCTGAAACATTTTGTTTTGTATATGAAATAAAATCTTTAAACTGTGAAAATCGGTTCAGTAAATCCTGTTATTTTGTGTGATAAATTTGGCCCCAAAATGAGAATTTCGCCGATCACGTGTCATAAATCAGCGAAAATTTTATTTTAATATGAAAACAAATCGAAAATCTCACGAAAATTAACGAACGGATTTGAAAGTCTCTGAAAGATTTTTCTCGCAAAACATTAATTGGTTATGTAATCCTTCTCACATGACAGCACTAAAACAGCTTTTCATACCCGGTCGTTTCTACACAAACGACGGGGTATTAACAAGTGCGGTTTTGTATGCAATGTACACGTAATGCAGATGAAAAATTTTACAATATGTGCATGTTCACTTACTTGTCATAATGTTGGAGACGTTTGATCAAAATTGGTTCATTAATGAAAGAAGAGTTGCACACACAAAAATTTCATACAAAACAATATTAAATCTTTCTCAATTGAAGGGGAGATAACCTGGTAAAAATCACCAGAGATGGAAAATTTGGAAATATGCACATGTTCACTCATTAGTCACCATGTTTAAGACATTTCATCGAAACTGATTCAATAATGTAGAAGGAGTTGTATACACAAGAATCACATTTGAAAATCCATAATAAATCTAAGTTCAAGAGGATATAACCTTGGTTAAAATTGTCGCAGATAAACATTTTTAGAATATGCACATGTTCACTTGTTAGTCATAATGTTTGAGAAGTTTCATCAAAATATGTTTAACCCTTTACCAAACGGATCGGCTGCATCCGCCCGCGAATATGCAAATTCAGCAGTTGAAAAAATATTATATTTCAAAAAATTTCAACAAAACCATATCATGTGACCCCTCGTTGGAACGAGCTCGTTCCAACGAGGGCTCACATGATATGGTTTTGTCGAAATGTTTTGAAAAAATGATATTTAAAATAATAAATTTTGATATCGTCTGCGTTAGGTAAAGGGTTAATAATATAGGAGGAGTTGCACACACAAAAATCTCATTTGAAAATCCATAATATAAAAAATGTAGGAGTAGTTGCATGCATAAAAATCCCATATACAAATCTATATTAACCCTTAGAACCCTAGCAGACGTTTTTCCGGCCAGGAATATGATACGTCATAACGTCATTAAATAGGATGGCTGTTCAGTAAATGTGTGGGGTAGACCAACCAATATTTTCAACATGCAGTCGCGAGGCTGCATGTTGAAAATATTGATTGGTCTACCCAAAAAAATGAATATATAGTCTTCTAATTGCTGCCATTGAACTGCCATGGAAGATACCACCAGAGTTCAAAGGGTTAAATCTTCTAGCTTGAAGAGGAGATAACCTGGTAAAAATCACCACAGATGGAAAATTTGGAAAATGCACATGATCACTCATTAAATTTGATTATGCGCATGTTCACTTGCTAGTCATAATGTTTGAGAAGTTTCATCGATATCGGTTCAATAATGTAGGAGGAGTTGTGCACAGAAAAATCTCATCTGAAAATCCATAATAAATCTAAGTTCAGGGGGAGTTAACCTGGTTAAAATTGTTGCAGATGAAAAATTTTTAGAATATGTGCATGTTCACTTGTTAGTCATAATTTTGGAGAAGTTTCATCAAAATTGGTTCAAAAAGGTTTCGCTCCACAGTTTTCCAGGCATTTCCAAAAATGACATGCTAAGACACTCTCTTCAAATGTGAATATTCTTTATCTTAGTTATCTAACACAAAACATGTATTACATTTCCAAAATTCTTTAAAAACACATAACACAATCTGACTTAAGTAGAAAGAAATAAACAATGAGAATATGGGCGAAATAATTTATTCTCAAATGCAAGACTCCAAACTGCAAAACTGCTTGAAAAAATGTTGATACCGGTCATTTTCTGCCACCCAGCAGCCCCAAAAGCTGAATTTTCCCCAATCCCCACACTTAGCGAACCCTGAAGCATATAATCTCATGTTTCTAAAATGTGGAAAAAAAATTATATGTTTCCGTCTCATTGTTCAGTTACATGCCTGGTAACAATTCCGTGTAAAAATGGCATTTTAAAAAAAAATAGCTAATTTTTGAAGCCACTGTTTCCCATAATTCTTCTGGTAATTTACCCCAATGCATCAGACTCCAACTTTAGAACCAAAACTTCAAATTCTCTCGTCCAACAAATAGCCTAATGTAATCGTATATCTGATACTAAAAAATATCTCCAATTTACATAGCATTAGTTTCAACATGTGCCCTATGCTTAGAATTTTACCCCTGTGCAATAGTGTGAAACTGTAGAGTAAAACCTAATGTTCAATAATGTAGGAGGAGTTGCACACAGGAGAATCTTATTTGAAAATCCATAATAAATCTAAGTTCAGGGGCGATAACCTGGTTAAAAATGTTGCAGACAAAATTTTTTTAGAATATGCACATGTTCATTTGCTAGTCATGATGTTTGAGAAGTTTCATCAAAATCGGTCCCATAATGTAGAACACCCACAAGTTCTGATGGATGGATGGATGGATGGACGGATGGACGTCGACAATATAGCCCCAATTCAGAGGAAGTGGGGGTATAATAAGTGCAATTTTTAGCCAATTCAACTCAGTAACCAGAGGTGCAAGTGAGACAGCTTCATCTGGATCAGGTGGTCTAGATGGAAATAAAAGTGGATTAGAGAGAGGAACCAAAGAGAAATGAGGGTATTTGAGTAAAGGGATCAGAAAGACGGAAACAAAAAGGGAAGTGTCACCTTGTACACGTGTGTCTATTGCAATGACTATCACCAAAATGCTCTCAAAAAGGAAGTCTGTTTTCCATCAGATGCCATCCCCATCCCTTTTGGCATATATCCAACATAAGGCTTTACTGAGTGCAATATTATTTTTGGTCATCCAAATTTGTTCATATGTTTTTCCCTTGTTACAATTAATGGGAGAGTGCCTATAAGGCAAATCCTTATAGATCAAATAATTTCACTTCAAAGATAATATTAAGCACATCCATACAATATGAAGCCTTTAAGTTCCAGTACCTGCACTTCAGAATAAAAACAAATATGGGCTTTCATCACTCTACCAGTTAAAAATATGTTAAAACAAGAGCAATGCAAAGTGTGGAATATTTCCCTGACAGTGTCATAAAAGGGTAGGGGCAAAACCAAATTAAAAGGAAGCTTCCTCTGGACACCAATAATGCATCAAAAAAAGATATATTGATTTGAGTCAGCATTCACTGGTTATCAGACGGAAACCAAATTCAATATGGCCACAATGGTGGCCATATTGAATTGGTTAGCTGATTTAAAATCAAAAGGAAGCTTCCTCTAGACACCAATAATGCATAACAAAAAATTGAAGTTGATTTGAGTCAGTATTCATTAGTTATTGGATGGAAACCAAATTCAAGATGGCCATGATGGAAGCCATAATAAATTGGCCACTGGTGGCCATCTTAGTTCAGCTGACTGGTACAAAGTTGAAAGGAAGCTTCCTCTAGGCACCAACAATGCATAACTAAAAGATGAGAGTGTCAATGACACTGGAGCTCAACTTAACAAACTTGAACTTGGTAAGTTATAAGTGAAATGGCAAAATTAAAGATCATTGGTACCAATGTTATTTGGTGAAATTTCAACATAACAGCATTGTGTGTGCACAACATCAGAGTAATCTTTGCATTTTTAAATGTAAACTGTAAGACTGGCTAAAGGAAGAATGTTGATACAAAAATGCAGTAAGTTCAGAGGTTATTGTAAATGGCAACTTTTTTCACAGAAATGAATGCTAATCAATAGTTCAAAAGATTGTTGCTAACAGCAAGTTTTTGATGGAAATGAAAAGAAAATTGATAGCTCCTATCTTTGTCACCCTGCATAAGCATACAAAGTTTCAAAACTTAATAATGAATGTGCTCTTGAGGCATGCCAAAGGAAGATGTTAATGCCCAAATGCACTAAGTTTGAAAGTCATTGCTTGTAGCAAAGTTTTTTCTCTTTTTTTTATGGAAATTCATAAATATACCCTGCAGAGAGTGCAAAAGGGATAAGTGATGCACAAATGCAATAAGTTCAAAGGCTGGTGAAAACGACAATAATTTTTTGAAAAAAAATCAATAGCTCACATCTAGAGGTCACCCCGAACACACATACCAAGTTTCAAAGTGATCCGATCATAAATGTGCCCTGAAGGGTGTGCCAAAGGAAAATATTGAAGCCTGACTAAACTTCAAAGGTCATTGCCAGCGGCATTTTTGACGGAAATGGAAAAAAATCAACAGCTCCCATCTAGAGGTCACCCCAAAAAAGCATGCCAAATTTCAAAACAATTTGATCATAAATATGCCCTGTAGGGCGTGCCAAAGGGAAATATTGAGGTCTGACTTAACTAAGTTCTAAGAACGTTGTCATAGGCAACATTTTTTGACGGAAATGGAAGAAAATGGATAGCTCCCATCTAGAGCTCACCCAAAACAAGCATACCAAGTTTCAAAATGATCTGTTCAAAAATATGCACTGCAGGGTGTGACAAAGGGAAATATATTGATGTAAAACTGCACCAAGTTCATCGAAGGTCGTTGTCAGCGACAACATTTTTTGATGTAAATCAAAGAAAATCGATAGCTCCCATCTAGAGGTAACAACAAGCAAGCATACAAAGTTTCAAACTGATCTGAACAAAAATGTGCCATGTAGGGCATGCCAAAGGAATATATTGATGCTTGATTAAACTAAGTTCAAAGGTCGTTGCCAGTGGCAACATTTTTTGATGGAAATGGAAGAAAATCGATAGCTCCCATCTATAGGTCACCTCAAACAAGCATACCAAGTTTCAAAGCGATCTGATAATAAATGTGCCCTGCAGGGTGTGCTAAAGAGAAATTTTGATGCATAACTACATTAAGTTCATCAAAAGTCGTTGCCAGCGGCAACATTTTCTTGGCGGATATCGAAGAAAATCGATAGTTCCCATCTAAATGTAACCCCAAACAAGCATACCGAGTTTCAAACCGATCTGATCAAAAAATGTGCCCTGTACGGTGTGCCAAAGGAATATATTGATGCCTGACTAAACTGAGTTCAAAGGTCGTTGCCAGTGGCAACATTCTTTGATGGAAATGGAAGAAAATTAATAGCTCCCATCTAGAGGTCACCCCAAACAAGCATGCCAGGATTCAAAGCAATCCAATTATAAATGTGCCCTGTAGGGTGTGCCAAAGGGAAATATTGAGGTCTGACTAAACTAAAGTTCTAAGAACGTTGCCAGTGGCAACATTTTTTGACAGAAATTGAAGGAAATTCATAGGTCACATCTAGATCTAGGTCACCCCAAACAAGCATGCCAAGTTTCAAAGCGATCTGATCTTAAATGCGACCTGTGAGGTGTGCCAAAGGAAATTGTGGACGTACGTATGCCCAGACATACGTACAGATGCCAACGGATGAGAAGTGATGGCAATAGCTCAGCTTGACTTTGTCAAGTTGAGCTAATAAAAATGATTCGAGTCAGCATTCATTTATTATTGGACATCATGGTGGCCATATTGAATTGGCTAGCTTGACCAAAATCGAAAGGAAGCTTCTTCTAGAAATTGATTATGCATAACCATTATTCATTAGTTATTGGATGAAACCAAATTCAAGATGGCCACAATGGAAGAAATAATGAACTGGCCACTAGTGGCCATCTTGAATCAGCTGATTGATCCAAAATTGAAAGGAAGCTTCCTCTAGACACCAACAATGCATAATTAAATGAAAGTGTCAGTGACACTGTAGCTCAGCCTGACTGTGTGTTGTGTTTGATGAAAAGGATAATGTTCAATTTTTATGAAAAGGTTATGAAATACGACAAGAATTGTGATAATTGAGAATATGTTAATTTCTGTTCCCTGTATGCTATGTTTTCAATAAAAATAATTTGTGGTGTAGACCGTACTAAAGAATTGAGGGGTGGGTAAATATGGTCCTCACAGTTAATGTATGTCAACCAAAGTTACCAAGTTACAGTGAAATTATTCCAAAACAAGTCACCCTATCAAGTTACAATGAAATACCTTCATAAATATAACTCGTAGACTTTGCTAAAGGAATCTTGGTCACATGACAGCTCGGCAGTCATGGTGTTCCGATCATGATCAAATAAAAGGCCGCTCGGCCACATGTCCCCCGAAAAAACAACTCGAAAAAGGGGCATAACTCTAGTAAAAATGATCGGTCCGAACCCATAATTGAACTTGACCTGCATTTTTAGCCCAGAAAGTCACATACTAAAATTCTTTCCGATCAAATAATCCTAACTGGAGTTATCATCCGGACACCACAAATCTTGAAATTTGTAAGTGGAAAAAGGGGCATAACTCTAATAAAAATAATATGGCCGAACCCACATTCAAACTTGACCTGTGGTTTGGGCTAAGAAGGTCACATACCAAAATTGGTTCCAATCAAATGATCCAAACTGGAGTTATCATGGGGACACCAAGTGGGACGGATGCACAGACGGACGCACGCATTGCAGATGGACGGACACCGCTGATTTCTATAGTCCCCTGAAAACTTTTTTGGGGGCCAAATATGACAGTCTCATCTAGATATCATACCAAGTTATTCTACCATGTTACAATTAAATCTCTTTTTAAAAAGAACCTGTACACAGTACTAAATGAATCCAGGTCGGGTGACCAGGTGGTGGTAACAGCTGACAGATCGTAACCTAAATAGGAAAATCTCATCTAGACATCATATCGAGTTACCCTTCCAAGTTACAATGAAATCACTTCATGAATATGAACTGTAGACTGTGCTAAACAAATCTAGGTCACACTGTGCGGCCATTATGGTTTACCGATCACAGCCAAAATACAGCATTCTCATTTAGACATCATACCGAGTCAGCCAACTAAGTTACAATGAAATCCCTTCATAAATATGACCTGTAGAATATGCTAGAGGTTTTCGGGTTTTGGGCTCTGGCAGCTGTCACAGTTGAACGATTTTGACCAAAAGGGGATGTTCGCATCAAGACATTATCTGGAGTCATCCTACCAGTTACAATGAAATCTCTTCATAAAAGACAACCTGTAGGCTGCGCTAAAGGTTTTTGGGCTTTGGGCCCTATAGCCGTCACATTCGACCGAGCGCAACCAAAAGGGGACATTCAAATATTAACCCAGCGACTCAATTTGAACAAACTTGAATCTGACCCCCCTCCCCCTCCCCACCCCCATTCCCCACCCCACCCCCCTATAGGTGTTGTATATCAAACATGAAAAGATTCTGAGTGGCCAATCTGAAGAAGAAGATTTTTAAAGAAATTTCCTCAAATTGCACCAAGTTAAACTTTGGGCTTCAATAGAGAGCCCAAATACTAACTCAGGGACCCGATTTGAACAAACTTGAATCTGATCCACCTAGAGATGTTGTATACCATATATGAAAGCATTCTGACTGGTGGATCTGAAGAAGAAGATTTTTAAAGAAATGTCCTCATATTTTAGTAAGTTAAAATTTGGACTCCTACAGGGAGCCCAATTATTAACCCAGGGACTGGATTTGAATAAACATGAATCTGACCCCCCTACAGATGTTGTATACCAAACATGAAAGGATTCTGACTGGTGGATCTGAAGAAGAAGATTTTTAAAGAAATATCCTCAAATTGCACCAAATTAAACTTTGGGTTCCAATACAAAGCCCAAATATTAACCCAGGGACTTGATTTGAACAAACTTGAATCTGACCACCCCCCCCCCCCCCCACCCCCACCCCCTAGAGATGTTGTATAACAAATATGAAAAGATTCTGACTGGTGGATC
The DNA here is from genome assembly GCA_031216915.1 of Pictodentalium vernedei. Classification (NCBI taxonomy): domain Eukaryota; kingdom Metazoa; phylum Mollusca; class Scaphopoda; order Dentaliida; family Dentaliidae; genus Pictodentalium; species Pictodentalium vernedei. The sequence continues at coordinate 173,688,809 of CM062290.1, forward strand.
TGAAGAAGATTTTTTTGAATTTTTGAAAAAATTTATGGGTGCTATCAGAGTTATACCTCTTCTGGTGCCCCCTGTGGGCGCAGCAAGTTTATTTGTACAAACTTAAATTGACATATAAGGAACATGCACACAAAATTTGGTTCAATTTGGTCAAGAAGTTTGTGAGGAGAAGACGATTATGTAAAGTTCACGACGGATGATGACGATTATGGATGGCATGTGATAAGTTAAGCTCACAAAATGTTTGTAAAAGCAGATGTAAACAGCAATTTACCTAAACAGCAGTTTTTTTATATGTGTTAATTTGCAATGAGAATGATTTTAATCGGTCAGCATTCCTAGGAAATTCTTCAGGCGAGAGGTTCTTGTGACACAATTATGTTATAACTGAAATTCTGGGATATTCCAGTTCATGACTTTTATGAAAAGATGAAAGAGATGCAGCTCCCTGTGAGTGTGTCTGGCCTATTTTATGTCATCACACATATGTAGGGTGGATTATCCTGATTGATATGGTCTCAAAGGTTATAAGTAAACTGAATTTAAGTACTTTCCAAGGAAGGTGATGGAAAATCAAGTACTTATGAGGGATACAAACAAATTCAAGGACTATTCAAGAAAAGAGTCTACTGTATTTACTCTATGTATTGGGACAGCTAAAAATAATTATTTTCACAGGTGTCCCAATTCTTAGAAAATGGGGAAAGAACAGAGCCTGGTCTTGATTTGATGCTGAATCAAGTTGTGTGTGATTCGTTTTCCATCATTATGTACAAAAATCGCCGACCAATTTTTTTTTATATTTTCATTTTTTGCTTCCAAAACATAGCTTATGATCCCTCATTGGAACGAGCACATTGTGCTCGTTCCAATGAGGGATCATAAGCTATGTTTTGAAAGCAAAAAATGAAAATTTTTAGTTACTCAAAAATTTTTTTTATGAGTGTCGTCTGCTACTAGCGACGGGCCAACTGGAAACAAATCTCCTGAATGTCCCAAACTTTGGAGCATAAAAAAATCTAGTTTTCTGGAAAAAATGTGTGTCCCTAATCATAGAGTGTCCCAATACATAGAGTAAATATGGTAAGTTCAAGAACTTTTCATTTGCATACTAACCCTGTACAGGTCAAATCATACTAAAAGTTCGAGAGGGGCAATAAATTTTGCCCTTCCCCCAGATAAGCCCAATATAGTCCAAGAAATTTTCTTCGAACAAAGTTGGATCTACACCTCTAAACAAGGCAACACACCTAGGGCTGCATGGTATATCGATAAACTAATACACACATACATATTCAAACCTGTATCGATTGAATACTGGTGTAATTACAAAAATATTGATTTATCATTATTTATATACCCACAATTTAATTTTCAAGATCTGATTGCCTACATGGGGGCACGATGACACTGTGTACTAAGGCGTACTGCACGTCGATGGTGCGCATGTCTTCAACCAATCTAACCCTGTCTGTGAGTTCAGAGTTACGATGTTGGAGAGCTGACAGCTGCTCGTCGTTGCTCAGTGGTTCTCTCTGGGTACTCCGGCTTCCTCCACCCGTAAAACTGTCACCGACATGATATGACCCTGGCTGTTAATGTGTCGTTAAACCCTAATAAAAAAAAAAAAAAAAAAAATTTCAAGATGTCTTTAGTTTTAACTGTAGTCCTGAATGAATAATATCATCCCTTTACCCAATGAATCGGCCACATCCATCTGCATAATATACAAATTCAGTAGTTGAAATAATATTTTTAAATGAAAGTGTTAATGACACTGTAGCTTAACTTGTGTGTTGTGTTTGATGAAAAGGATAATGTTCAATGTTTATGAAAGGATTATGAAATAAGACAAGAATTGTGATAATTGGGAATATGTTCATTTCTGTTTCCTGTATGCTATGTTTTTGATAAAAATAATATGAGGTGTACACTGTACTAAAGAGCTGAGGGGTGATTTTATAACCTCTCAGTTAAAGTATGTGGCCCTCACAGTTAACGCATATCAACGAAAGTTACCAAGTTACAGTGAAATTATTCCAAAACGAGTCAACCTATCAAGTTACATTGAAATCCCTTCATAAATATGGCTTGTAGACTGTGCTAAAGGTTTTTGGGCTTCGGGCCCCTGTAGCCGTCAGTTTCCCAATTGCGTCCAAAGGAGACGTTCTCATCTAGACATTATATGAAGTCAACCTACCAAGTTACAATGAAATCCCTTCATAAATATGACCTGTAGACTGTGCTAAAGGTTTTTGGGCTTTGGGCTCGGGCAGCCATCATGATTGAATGATCGCAACCAAAAGGGGACATTCCCATCTGGGCATCATCTGGAGTGATCCTACAAAGTTACAATGAAATTCCTTCATAAGTATGACCTGTAGACTGTGCTCAAGGTTTTGGGGTTTTGGGCCTCTGAAGCCGTCACAGCTGACCAATCACGACCAAAAGGGGATGTCATCATCCAGCTCAACCAGGTGAATCAAGTCACAACTTCAATGAATCAAGTCACAATTTCCATGTCATGTCATGTTTATCCCCCCCCCCTCCCCCCTCATCATACTAGCCTAGACTTTTTTGAACAAAATACTATCTGACAGCCTGGTTTAAAACGCTGCATAAACAGGAAGACAGCCAATCTGGCTATGTTGCCTCCCTGCGGTATACTACTAACACGCTATGTTGAACATGAAGGTAGTACTGAAGCCAAATATCTTTCTTTTGTGCCAAAATATTTTGATTAACATTACTGTACTATTTCCATTTGTACTTGTATGCTGCTAAATAAAATCAATCAATCAATCAATCAATCAATCAATCAATCATCTAGGCATTATATGGAGTCAAACTTACAGGTTACAATGAAATCCTTCCATAAATATGACCTATGGACAATGCTAAAGGTTTTGGGCTCGGGCAGTCATCAAGGCTGAATGATCGCGACCAAAAGAGGACGTTCTCATCCAGACATTATTTGGTGTCATCCTACCAAGGTACAATGAAATCCCTTCATAAATATCACCTTAGACGGTGCTAAAGGTTTTCAGGCTTCAGGGCCCTGTAGCCGTCACAGTTGCCTAATGGTGTCCAAAAGGGGCTGTTCTGATCTAGACATTATATGAAGTCAACCTACCAAGTTACAAAAAAATACCTTCATAAATATGAACTGAAGACTGTGCTAAAGGTTTTCGAGCTTTGGGCTCGGGGGCAGTCATCATGGTTGAATGATCGCAACCAAAAGGGGACATTCTCATCTAGACATTATATGAAGTCAAACCTACCAAGTTACAATAAAATCCCTTCATAAATATGACCTGTAGACTGTGCTAAAGATATTCAGGCTTCGGGCTTGGGCAGCCATAATAGTTGAATGATCACAACCAAAAGGGGACATTCTCATTTGGGCATCATCTGGAGTGATCCTATGAAGTTACAATGAAATCCCTTCATAAATATGACCTGTAGACTGTGCTCAAGACTTTCAGGCTTCGGGCACCTGTAGCCATCACAGTTGACCAATCATGACCAAAAGGGGATGTCATCATCTAGGCATTATATGGAGTTAACCTAACAAGTTGCACTGAAATCCTTCCATAAATATGACCTTTTGACTATGCTAAAGGTCTTTGGGCTCGGGCAGCCAGAAAGGCTGAATGATCGTGACCAAAAGGGAATGTTCTCATCTAGACATTATTTAGAGTCATCCTACCAAGCTACAATGAAATCCCTTCATAATTATGACCTGTAGACTGTTCTAAAGGTTTTCGGGCTTTGGGCCCCTGTAGCCGTCACAGTTGCCCAATCGTGTTCAAAAGGGGACGTTCTCATCCAGACATTATATGAAGTCAGCCTACCAAGTTACAATGAAATCCCTTCATAAATATGACCTGTAGACTGTGCTAAAGGTTTTCAGGCTTTGGGCTCGGGCAGCCATCATGGTTGAATGATCGCAACCAAAGGGGACAATCTCATCTGGGCATCATCTGAAGTGATCCTACGAAGTTACAATGAAATCCCTTCATAAATATGACCTGTAGACTGTGCTCAAGGTTTTCGGGCTTTGGGCACCTGTAGCCATCACAGTTGACCAATCACGACCAAAAGGGGATGTCATCATCTAGGCATTATATGGAGTCAACCTAACAAGTTGCACTGAAATCCTTCCATAAATACGACCTTTTGACTATGCTAAAGGTCTTTGGGCTCGGGCAGCCATAAAGGCTGAATGATCGTGACCAAAAGGGGATGTTCTCATCTAGACATTATTTGGAGTCATCCTACCAAGCTACAATGAAATCCCTTCATAATTATGACCTGTAGACTGTTCTAAAGGTTTTTGGGCTTTGGGCCCCAGTAGCCGTCACAGTTGCCCAACCGTGTTCAAAAGGGGACGTTCTCATCCAGACATTATATGAAGTCAGCCTACCAAGTTACAATGAAATCCCTTCATAAATATGACCTGTAGACTGTGCTAAAGGTTTTCAGGCTTTGGGCTCGGGCAGCCATCATGGTTGAATGATCGCAACCAAAGGGGACAATCTCACCTGGGCATCATCTGAAGTGATCCAACGAAGTTACAATGAAATCCCTTCATAAATATGACCTGTAGACTGTGCTCAAGGTTTTCGGGCTTCGGGCACCTGTAGCCATCACAGTTGACCAATCACAAGCAAAAGGGGATGTCATCATCTAGGCATTATATGGAGTCAACCTAACAGGTTACAATGAAATCCTTCCATAAATATGACCTTTTGCCTATGCTAAAGGTTTTTGGGCTCAGGCACCCATCAAGGCTGAATGATCGCAATCAAAATAGGACGTTGTCATCTAGACATTATTTATAGTCATCCTACCAAGCTACAATGAAATCCCTTCATAATTCTGACCTGTAGACTATTCTAAAGGTTTTTGGGCTTTGGGCCTCTGTAGCCGTCACAGTTGCCCAATCGTGTATTACAATGAAATCCCTTCATAAATATGACCTGTAGACTATGCTAAAGGTTTTCAGGCTTTGGGCTCGGGCAGCCATCATGGTTGAATGATCGCAACCAAAGGGAACAATCTCATCTGGGCATCATCTGGAGTGATCCTATGAAGTTACAATGAAATCCCTTCATAAATATGACCTGTAGACTGTGCTCAAGGTTTTCAGGCTTCGGGCACCTGTAGCCATCACAGTTGACCAATCATGACCAAAAGGGAATGTCATCATCTAGGCATTATATGGAGTCAGCCTAACAGGTTACAATGAAATCCTTCCATAAATATGACCTTTTGCCTATGCTAAAGGTTTTTGGGCTCGGGCACCCATCAAGGCTGAATGATCGCGATCAAAATGGGACGTTCTCATCTAGACATTATTTGGAGTCATCCTACCAAGTTACAATGAAATCCATTCATAAATGTGACCTGTGGACTGTGCTAAAGGTTTTTGGGTTTTGGGCTCGGGCAGTCGTCACGGTTGGCAGATCACGCCCAAATGGGGAAATTCTCATCTAGACATCATAAGGAGTCATCCTACCAAGTTACAATGAAATCCCTCCATATTAAACAAGACCTGCAGACTGTGCTAAAAGTTTTTGGGTTTTGGGCTTGGGCAGCCATTACAGTTGACAGATTATGCCCAAAAGGGGACGTTCTCATCCAGGAATAATACAGAGGCATCCTACCAAGTTACAGTGAAGTCCCTTCATAAATATGACCTGTAGACTGTGCTAATGGTTTTCGGGTTTTGGGCTCGGGCAGCCATCCGGTTGACTGATCGCGACCAAAAGGGGACGTTCTCATCTAGACATGACCCCAAACCTGCATATGAAATGACGATCAGACAGGAACTGCGGGGTGTAGACCGTGCTAAAGGAAAATGTGAACAGATTCACAGACTCACAGACTAACAGACTTCCACACGCGTGATGGCAATAGCTTATCTTGACTTTGTCAGGTTAAGCTAAAAATTCAATCAAACCATATAATGTGACCCCTCATTGGAATGTGCTCGATCCAATGGAGAGTCACAAGATATTGCTTTGTGGAAGTTACTGGAAAAATTTGATAAACTATTATTTAAAATAATAAATTTCTATATTGTCTGCATTGGGTAAAGGGTATTCAAACATCATCAAGGCATGCTAATTTGTTCCACTGTGATGGCTTGAGTCATGATTGTGGTACATATGTTCAGATATCTGAACAGTATTTCAATATAGCGGTATACCACAGAATTTTTTTGAATACCGAAACTTGTATTCTGTTTAGAATATCATGCAGCCCGATGCATACCAAACATCTAATCATTGAAGCAACAAGAAGATTGTCCAGAGCTTTTCCCTTTACTAACTGTGTTGAATAGAAATCTTTAGTAACACACCTACTTCCCTAGCAATCACTAGCTGTTCTTTAAGTTCCATTGATTCTAATAGCAATAAGTACGCTGCAGTACAGTCGCTGTGGATTGGCCATAATGCATACATGGGCAGTGATGTCCAAATATGCATTGTCAGGTAATAAAAATCACCAACACCAAAATCTTAATTAATGGTGCACCAGGATCGCCTCGGTGCATCAGTAATTAATTTTTTGGTGAGTATTTGTATAATTAGTGTTTGGAATCTAACATTATTGCATCCATGGAAATATTGACCACCCTTACAAGAGACAGGTCCATGGTGACTATACTGTACATACATACCAAATGTCTTTCTTATGTGGTTCTGGAAATATGAACATTTGAATTTTTTTTCTGTTTTACTGACTGGGGTTCCTTTCCCACAAAGGCACAGTGAAATAATTTTTTGGCTTAATTCCAGTACATATTATCAAATATTACTGCATACTAAATATGGTTTAAATCAGCCAACTGGGTTTGAAATATTTAAAAATTTTAGCTTTTAGTTTCCTAAAAATATCTTATGATTGCTCATTGGAATGAGCTCATAGCTGTCAGGGGTCATAACTTGTGTTTTGGAAGCAAAAAGTTTAACCCTTTTCCTAACATAGCGGCCAAAAATGGCCAGAATATTAACAAAAAAAAGCCTACCATAGCATAAAATATCTCAAAAATTTCTCAATAAAATAAAAGGCCATTCGACCACACGTCAACCTGAAAAAAATGAATTTTTCAAAGTCAAATAAGGGACATAACTCTGGCAAAATATGTTGGACCAATTTAAATTTGACCTGTATTTTATGTTAATATACTTACACAACAAATTTTATTTGATTCGGTCAATTACAGCTTAAGTTATAGATTGGAAACTAAAAAAAATAGAGTTTTCAAAGTTGAAAAAGGGTCATAACTCTGGACAAAAAATTGTGGGACCACACCCCGATTCAAACTTGACCTGTATTTATGTTGCTATACCAACATACCAAATTTCATTGAATTTGGTCAACTATAACTAAAGTTATCATTGGGAAACCCAAGCTGGGATGGATGGGCTCAAGAACAATAACGGACAGATACTGGCTATTTTAATAATCCCACAAAAAAGTTTTTTCGAGAGACAACCATACAAATATGGAAATCATTAGAACCAGCTAATTGAGCTGGTTCTAATGATATCCATATTTGTATGATTTTATTGAACAATTTTGAAATTTGTTTTCGAAAAATGTGAAATTTCATTTATTTTTTAATTTATTTATTGGTGTTTAAGGTCACATTCACAGTGGCTAATCATAACAGTGACAGTTTTACAGGTGGAGGAAGCCGGAGTACCAGGAGAGAGCCACCAAGCATCAACGAGCAACTGTCAGCTCCTCAACATTCTAACTCTGTTCAATCTCTGCTCAAGCAGGCTTATAGTGGTTGAAAACATGTGCACCATTGACGTGCAGTACGCCTTAGTACATGGCGTCATCGTGTCCCCATGTAGGCAACTGGGATAAAGTGCCTTGCCCAAGGATACAATGCAGGTCGTCCCGGATGGGAATCAAACTCAGGACCTCTAACATAGAAATCCAACAGTCTACCACTGAGCCACTGAGCTCCCATTTATTTTTTTTAAATACTGTGTTAGTTTGAACAATATTTTTGGAAGAAGTATGACACCTTACAGAATTGAATACCAGAAGAGTAACAGTGGTAGTACAATAGCTTAAAATATAACCCATATTAACCCTTTACCTAACATGAAAAGCAGATGACACTTGCAAAAAAAATTCTTGAATAACTAATTTTTTTCATTTTTTGTCTCAAAAACATAGGTTATGACCCCTCATTGGAACGAGCTCGACGAGCTCGTTCCAACGAGGGGTCATAACCTATGTTTTTGAGACAAAAAATGAAAATATTTTGAAAATTAATTGGCGATTTTTGAGAATAGCGCTGGCCGGTTTTGGCCATTACGTTGGGTAAAGGGTTAACAGTAACCAAATTGCCAAATGATGGAGGGATTTGACCATGTTAGGTAAAGGGTTAAAAATCTGCTCGGTATCTTTAGGTAAAGGGTTAAAAATCTGCTCGGTATCCTTATAAATTTTGCCTTTCAAATTTAGTTATCATTTTTTATGTTTCAAACTCACCTTTTCTGCACTTGTAGTACTTTTCTTTTGCCAAACCCATGGTCTCATCAACCTTCCTACTACCTGTGACTTTAGATACACTATTCAGTGGAAGTTTACGTTGCAACTTTTCTATCAGCTCATCAAGTAGTCTTCTATTTTCAGCATTTAACGGGGATGTAACAGACTGCAGTTGTTCCAGAGCTTGTTCAATGATGCTCAAAATAGCTGACAGGTTTGTTGTCTTGTTGTTATGAATTTCTGATGCAATAATACATAACTTGATAATCTTTAAAAGTCGTTGAACTTCATTCTGTGCATCAGTGCATTCTTGATCGGTCATTATCATTCTAACCTTTAACAACCAGGTTCGTAGTGTTTCTACAGACTTTTGAATCTCTGTGTATTTGATTGGTGATTTACTACAACCTTCTAGGTAAGACATCCTGTTGATAACAGTTCTTATTTCTTTCAAGAACTTTATGATGTTCATTACACTAGTTAATGATTTTCCTGTTCTTACAAAGTTACTTCTATTTAGATATTCCTCCACATCTGTCTTGTCCTCGGTATGCAACTTGACCATTTCACTATAAATATTTGACATCAGACTTTTAATATCTATTTGCTTCTTCACACCTTCAATTTCAAACTGTATTTTCTTTATTATATTACTATACCGGCGATTTTTCAGAATAGGACTTTCACACTTTGGACAAGTTTTCATTTTTGCCACCTGTTTTGGGTCATTATTTCCATCACTGTCCATGTAATTATCTAGGTCCAAAACTGCAAATGTATGACCACAGTCTTCAAGCTGTACAAACAAGGCCTCATCTTTATTTTCATTACCAAGAAATACTTCCTTAATTAGAGGATCACACACCCTACAGAGTGATGGACATGGTTCTCCACATACCCCAGCACACTGGTGATCACATGGTAATTTTCTTTTACATGGTTTATTACACCTTGGTCGATCACACTCCTCAGGGCAGTTTTTACTACATTGATAATGTTTACACTTCCAGTCACATTTTTCTTGACAAGGAGAACATAAATCTCCACAATGCTTGGAGCAATAATTCTGTGGACAATTAGAACAGTAATCTTCACACCGATGATTACAAACAAGTTCTTTATTGCAGATTTCCTCACAGCTTTTGTGTAAACGACCCTGAAAACATTCTTCACAATTGCCGATACAAACATGCCCACACTTCAATACAGTTGAACATATTTGAGTGCATGGTTCTTCCTTATTCTTCTCATGACATCTAACCTGTCGTGCATGTCCGCAGGGCCAAGTTTTTGTTACTGCAACATTGCAGAAGACTGTACAATTGTCTCCACATCGATTTACACAATCATGTCCACAATGGAGGAGCTTTTCACACTCTGCTTGACATGTAAACTTGTTTGGACTGATATGGCAGGGCATTTTCTGCATATGTCCACAAAAAGGAATTATCTTCTCGACCAAGGTTTCACAATTACCACAGTTCTGGTAACATTTGCGCTGACATTTATGTCCATCTTTACACACTATTTTCTCACATGGTTTTTGACATTTATAATCTTTATGTTCCTTATCAATTATGTGGCAAAGTCTTGCACAACAATGGCCACATGGTAATCTGAGATCACACGGTTTCAGACAACCTCCCTCTGGTGCTTTTTTAAAATCTTCTGATTTTTCAACTGAAAGGCGTTGCTCAGGATGATTCTGACAATAGAGTGGCAGGCCAGTCCCAAGTAAATGTCCTTTTTTCAGATCAGTCAAAATATCTTTCCATAGATCACTCTTTCTTTCTAACAGACTAAAGTTTCCAATAACATACAGAGCCTTTTTCGCTCTAGATAAGGCAACACAAATACGATTTTCAATTTTTAAAAACCCTACATTTCCTTCATCATTACTTCTTACAAGAGAAAGCAAAATTATATCATTTTCTTCACCTTGAAAATTATCAACAACTGTCACCCGAACTCCTTCAAAAAAGCTCTTTGGCATCAACTTTCTTAACTGGAATAATTGTCCTGAATATGCTGTTAATACAGTGATTTGAGTCTTCAAGTATCCCTGTAAGATGAGATATTTACACAATGCTACAATGTATTGAGCTTCATGTAAATTTGAATGACTTCTGTTGTCTTGGTCATTTTCTTCTAGTTCTGTGTGGCTAACAAAAAACATGTTATGACCTATGCCTCGTATTTGTTCATAATTCTGAACTGACTCATGATCTTTCAATTTAGGATAAATGTGTCTCATAATGGAGGATATCTCAGGTCTCATTCTGTGTTGTAGTTCTAAGGTGTCACAGCGTAAACCATTCTGAATCATCCTCTCAAAAAGTGAAATTTCAAGATTGAACACCTTTGCAAGTTTATAAACAGATGGATTTGGTTTGAGTTGTTTGTGATCTCCAATTAATATAAGATGTTGGCATCCTTTACTTAATGTTGTTATCACATGAGCCTCAAGTACTTCAGCTGCTTCTTCTACTACTATAATCCTTGGTCCAATTTCTCTGAGAACTGCTTGATATCGAGCTGCACAGGTTGTTGTTGTTCCTATAACAGAAGCACGTCTCATTACCTCCTTATCCTCCTGCAACAATACTTCCTGGTATTTATCAGCTGCTGACTGATACTTAGCCACTCTACTCACCAAATCAGCACGAATTTTCTCACACATGTTATAAACCCACAATTTATATAATTTCCACTTGTCCGTTAGAGGAAGAGCCCATATATCAGACACACCTTTGGCATCTGAAACACTCATTTTTTCTGTATTCCGTAATTGTTTCAAAATTTCTCTTTTCATTTTTTTTCGTGCTTTAGGTTGCATTTGCCATGCCTGAGGGTTATTGTGGCAATTCTTTCCCTTGGGCTTTTTATCTAGTTGAGATACATCAAATGCAATGCAGCTCCCAACATCCAGATGTAAAAGATTTTTTGTTAAATCATGTAAATCTCTCTCGACATGCAAGTCTCTCTCTAATAATTCCAAATCAAATGAATAATCATCTTCTTCCATGCGTCGATGGCTCTCAATAGCATCAATTTCACCATAAACATCAATTAATTCTGAAATAAAATTTTCAGGCTTTTATTATACAGGTTTTGCAGAAATGAAAATCAGTTTTTAGTTTCTGTCGGAAACCTGGGCTTAGTAGCTGCTGGAAGAAATAGATTCACGCCGCGCATTCAGTCAAAACTCAAGGAGTGTCGCCTGAATCCATGCGTGAACGTATGCCTCACTGTGAGGAACCCGCCCATTTCACTTTTGTTGGAGTGGTTCTTATCCTGAAGGGGTCAATAACTTTTCCCTGAAAAGCATAAATCAACAAGGGTTCACCGAAAACAACAATTTTAATACATAAAAATAAATATGGCAATTTCTGATTTACATGGAATCCAAAGAATATGATAAACTAAACATCACCCCCCCCCCCCCCCCCCCCCCCCCCCACCCACACCGTTTATGAGTCACTTGCAGGCCCCCATTCTCTGTTGTTGCTGGTTTTTCCTCCTTCCTGGTTGCTGGTTTTTGTTCTTTGGCCACTAACGCCTCTGCTCCAACAAGTGACGGAATGGCACTCTACAAATGCTGTCACACAGACACTAGCATGTTGTCACTTCACTTGATGCTTTTCACTCAAGCAGTTGCAACCAATGGGGTTAAATGTTCCCTACGTTTATCTCAGAATAATGTTCATACAGGTAAAGCCTACTCTCTCTACGTATGGCTTGCATTCTAAAACAGGTAATGCTGTTTACCTAAATGCAAATAGCTCCCTGAGCCTGTACTTCATGTTTCTGATCCTATTCTCATATATGGCCACTGACTTGGCCTGTGACTGCTCCTATTCTAAATATGAGCACTATGGCTCTCCTACATCACAACGTACCTAAACTTTCGCACCGACGCAGCACCTCCTCTATCCTACAGCATGAGATGATCCCCATCCACTCACAATGACCCACATTCTTACACCCCTTCAGACTGGAATGAATTTTTCAAGAAACCCCCTGATTTTTATTTCCATAGCCAGAACATTAATTCTCAGTTTAATCACTTCTCTTGAACTTGGCCACTTGAATCTATCTTCATTTAATACTCACTTTAAAGTTCCTTTGAAAGACTCAAATTTCGATATATCCTGACATTTGTGACAGGCTAGATGCATAATATGGTGTGTGTCCAGAATATGCGGGATGTACTGTTTCCAACAATTACCCATTAACTGGCCTTAATTACACAGATAATGACAGTTGGAGAACACCGGTCTCTCTGGCTCTTTCAATCCAATGTAGGGTTCGACAAATGCGCAATAATGGGCATTAAACTTCATGCTTAATTTAGCAGTGCTTGAATTATTGCTGGTCTGTTTAAATGACAAATCGAGTTTTGGGGTTCGTCATATACCTATCTTTACGCTCTACATTTAGCCCGAACGCGAAAAATCATCAAAGATATATACACTTATACACAACAAAATCAAAAATGCAAGCTATCACCTTGACAACCCACCACCAAGGAACATACTCTCAGTTGTATCAAATAAACCAAGGGGATAGCTTTCATGTGCATCCACTCTCATACTTCTCTCTTAGAGCTATCTCACACTCTCGCTCTACTATTATACCAATATACTCGTAATTCTCGCACACACAGTCACACCCTGATGTGAACCACAAATAACTCCCTGTACTTTGACTCAGTTCCCCATTAAACGCATGAGTCTACCCACATCTCAAATCAATTTCGCGCACACACTTCCACTGATACACAAAAGGAGGTGATCCGCTGGTACACATGCAGCCAACAGGTCCCCCTATCCTCTTTCTCTCTCCCTCTCTCTATTGCAAAGTATTATACTACTAGATCACACACACCTGTATCTATAAACACTCGCACAACAACTGTGTAAAAAAATATTAGCAAGGGGTATCCACCCTGACCCAAACCAGCCGATGGGCCCCTTGCCCCAACTCCTACTAACTTGCCCCCATCCTTGGATAGGGTGCTCCACTTGGCTCATGCCTGTCAGTGTGTTATGTGCCCTATTAGGCACTACCTTTAAATATTCCCATGTGTGGTGGGACCCTTGCCATTTCCCAGAGAGCCCTTCGACCTTAATCTATTCTTCCACCAAGGCACCCACTCATCTTCATTCCCAACACATACAGGCCCCCAGGCGATGCCTGCTGTACCAAAGCTCACTGCCTCAGTCCCACTCCCAAGTCTGAGGGCCCCTCCTTCCTCCACATCTCTGATGCCCTTGTGTGGCAACTCAGATCACCTCTTTCGGCCTCTTCTGGACTAATGTACCTCCCCCAGCCAATAGCTTGGATTCTGTGTCCTTTATATTTTGGCATCTCCTCAGAAACCTTGCATGGTAAACTACTTCACATTCATCTATGTCTACTCCACTGCCCATTACGTTTGTTACAGCGTATGGCCCCTCCCACTGTAATCGCAGTTCACCTGACTTTGTCGGCCGGAGCATGGTCACCCTCTGACCGACCCACAAGTTCCTAACCTCTGGTCCACTTCCATACCCAACCTCATTATGCCCCCTCTTGTTCACATACCTTGACTGCTTCCGTTCAGCCACTTCCTTCGACTTCCGTCGTTGAAGGGTTAACCTTTGGGGCCTCCACTGTACACTCTACCTGTGCATCCCTACTCGACTCCACTGGTCTCTCCAGTGATTTCACAGGCTGCCCTACTTCCGCGGCTTGGGTGCAGGTGAACACCCCTGATGCCCCTTTGGGGCTCTCCTCTCTGACCATGTCATGTCGGGTTCTGAACATATCCTGGATATGTTCCCAAGCATGAGGTCATAGATGGATGCCTCAATATGCATTGCCTCGACCTCACTGCTATAGGCTATAGAGAGTGGTATCCACCTTCACCCTCGCAAGGGAGAACCTCCTAATCATCCCATCCTTTAACACTTATATGTGGTCATGCCCCGTTAGCTGTCCTGTCGCTAACGAGTTCCCTCTTCACCGCCATGCTATGGCACCCTGTGTCCCGTAGCATACTCAGCCTCTAATGCTCGGTGCAATGGGCTCCACTCTGGCCCAATTGTTTGGCAGAATGCCGCTGTCTGCCTTCTCTCCATAGGCTGTATCAAGTTCCTCCTTCCTCTACCGATCGGAGATGGGTCCCTTTCTCCAATTCTTTGGGGGACCCCATTTTGTCTCCCCATGACCATCCTTCTCCAACAGTCTCTGGCCAGGGGCCCCTTCTTATTGCACACAAAGCAAGTTGTGTCCCTGGGCCCTGACCCTCTCTGATTCCCCTTCAGGCTCGGGGCTTGGATTCCTAACAGGTGCCTTTGCAATCACATTACTCCCATTTCTGCACGACCTACCCTGGGTCAGACCTTCCTCATGAGCCTCCAAATACTGCTCGGCCACCCAAGTAATTTCCTCCACACTACCCGGCTTCCTCTCCTTAACAAACAATGCCATCTCGGGGGCACACAATGACATAAACTGCTCCCTGATAAGTAAGTCTTTTAGGGAAAAGACTCTTCAATTTCCGATAATTCAACCAATCTGTCTAAATATCTTGTGGCCCTAGACACAAACTTTCACCTTTCTCAACCTTACTTTCTCAAAATTTCATCAAGAAACCCTCCTCGGTGAGCTGATACTTCTTGAGTATAGCCTTTTTCAGCTCACCATAGTCATTCGCTTGGTCAGGAGGGCATGCTCACATATACTTGTAACGACTTGTCCGCTAGCAGCGGACTAAGACTGACTCCTCCAGGCATCATCGGGCCAAACCTGACTCAAACCAAACCTTCCAAACCTTTGTAAATAAGCGTCAATGTCATCAGTCTGTTCATTGAACTCTGGCAACAGTTCCCACAGGACTTTCTCCACCCTGCCTACCATCAGCTCTGGCATCTGCACCCTAGCCCTTAGCGCCATTTCACGCTCTAATGCAGCTTCCATTTCAGCTCTTTCTCGCACTAATGCAGCTCTTTCGCTCTCAACCTGAATCTCTTTCTCTCGCTCTGCAGCTCTTAGTGCTGCCTCTCTCTCCCCTATTCCGCTCTAACGTAGCTTCTCTCTAAGCCCTTTCGTGCCCTAATGCAATACGCTTTTGCTAATCTCTCATAGATTTTTGCAACTCATTACCCGCGAAGCCCAACTGTTCCCCCATATTAATCAAATGTTCCAAGCTTGGGGTATCCATTATTAAAATTTACCACTAAAAATATTTTTTGACTTCAAGGGTTAATTATTGCCTATGCCATACTGCCTCCTATAATTACATGAGAATTTCCACCACTGTTATTTTAAATTCGCCTACCAACTTTAAGAGCTAATCTAACCATCGATTAACCTCTGCACAACTTATGAAAAATATTAACATTTCAATGTGGCAACCTGAATGAACATTAAACTTGAAGCATGTATTAAAATTGTCATTGAGTGAGCCAGTTGATTTTGGACTTTCCAACTGTTACCTTTTAGGAAGATCCTGGTGTTAACCTCGTCAGGTGTCAGAAAATGGGGCTACTACTGGAAAAAAAAGATTCCCGCCGCGGATTCAGTCAAAACTCAAGGAGTGTTACCTGTCTCACCGTGACAAACCTGCCCATTTAACTTTTGTTGGGGTTAATAACTTTTCTTTGAAAAGCATAAATCAACAGGGGTTCACTGAAAACAATAATTTTAATACATATACATATAAATATAGTAATTTCTAACTTACATGGAAACCAATGAATATGATAAACAAAATGTCCCCCCTACCCACACAGTTTTTAAGTCACTTGCAGGCCCACAATCTCTGTCGTCGCTGTTTTTTCCTCCTTCCTGGTTGCTGACTTCTGTTCTTTGGTTGCCTCTTCACTTCACCCTTTCACAGCTGTCGCACAGCCACTAAAGTATTGTCACTTTATCCGGATGCCTCTGCTTCAACAAGTGACGGAATGTCACTCTACCACAAAAGCAACCACTAAATTTATAGCAAACATTCTCTACCACAAAAGCAACCACTAAATTTATAGCAAACATTACCGACATGAAAAATCTTCACAGTTTCTGTACAAAAAATGTAATACACACAATTCTTGTAAATATGACCGCCGACAGGCATTCTGAATTTTGGCCCAAGCCAAAAAGCACTCGTTACCATCCCATGTTGATAACATAGTCCTAGAAGCTCTGTACAAAAAACTGTCTGCACCTAATTTCGGTATAAAATGGCCGCCAGCAGCCATCTTGAATTTCAGACTGCACCCCAAAACACTTGTTCTCATCCCAAGATGATATAACAAAGATACCAAAGACGTTTTGTAAAGATCGGTTCATAAATGCGGCCTCTAGCCAGAGCCGTATTGAATTGTTGGTGGATGGACAGACGTCCAGACGGACGATGGACGACAAGCCATGACAAAACTTCAAATTTGGCTACGTCAAGTTTAGTGAAAAATATATCTTACAAAACACTTACAATACATGCAATCTGTTAGAGTTTAACCCCACTGCCAGTTCTACCACCAATGATCACAACAAATGAATCAAAACTATTAAAAATTCTTTAGTAACAAGTCAACACATGTTGGCTGTGCTACAGTTTTTTTTAGCATTTTTGATACAAAATAGTATGCTTTCTGGAGGCCATATGACTTGTTGATGCCACTTCTTCTGTATTTGAGATGTCAACAGACTTGTCACAGATGAGACATTTTGCCTCTTTGTTTTGAATTTCATGTTTCTGATAATCCAGTGTGTGTATTTGGAATTTTCCAACCATGTTTCTGAAAACAAACATTTCCCCATTTCCTTTTACTTTGTTTTACACAATGCCTCAACTTAGCAGAACAAACTTTCAACTTTTCAAGTTTGTGTGTTGTTTTTCTTGACGTTAACAACATGAACATGCTATCCTTGGGCACAGCCATTTTGATCACAGAAATATACGGATCAATTAATGGTCGTTAATGCTCATGTCAGATCGGATATTTCTGTGTTGGGTTACAAAGGTATAAATTTTATGAGTTTTCGAAATTTGATTTAAAACAAAATAAAAAGAAATTATGAAATTTTAATTACATGAACAACAAAATTGATTCTGAATATATTTCATTAAATTTCTATACTTTTTCCATATCATTTATATGAAAACGTAATTTTCCACACCTTTTCCAGGCCTGGAAAATGTTTTTAAAAATTCCTTACTTTTTCCAGACTTCCAGACGACCACTAAAATATATACCTTGATTATATGACGTTGGGTCAAACACCTTTGAGTCATGAACAATAATTGTACCACGTACGAATAAGATCTGTCTATCATACCAAGTTATATGGACTGGACAAAATTAACGATGAAATGTCAAAGTACAATATCCAAGTTTTGTTGTTTGTGACCTTGATGATATGACCTTGGTTTAAAGTCATGACACACCTTTGAGTCATAAGCAATAATTGTACCAAGTGTACAAATCAGATCTGTCAAACATACATAGTATTACTCAAACAAGAAGGGTGTTAAAGAATCCAAGTGTTACTGCTTGTGACCTTGACCTTGATGATATAAGAATGGGTCAAAGACATCACACAGAAGGTTATAGGTAACAATTGTGTGAAGGATGAACAAGATCTGTCACATAGATTCAATTATACAGACCAGACAAGAGCTGTATAACAATATCAAAGTTTTACTGTCTGTGACCTTGACCATGAGTTTTGCTGCCTGTGACCCTTGACCTTGATGTTATGATCTTAGCTCAGAGGCATGACACACCTTTGAGTCATGAGCAATAACTATACCAAGTATGAATAAGACCTGTCAATCATACTAAGTTACATGCACCAGACAAAAGTTTTTCTGTCACCTTAACAGAGGGCTTTTAACCTTGACATTGAGGGGCACATATCATATTATTATTCGCAACAAACTCTTTTTTGATAATACATATTGTTATAAGGTTTTGTCAAAAAATACTTACTGGTTAAGAAGTTATGACCCTAATGAGTTATTTTTGCTGTACTTTTTGGTAAATACCCAGAATTTTTAAAGCAGCTAATCAGTGTTTTACAACGAATTTGCTTAAGGTGCTATATAAGTAAGCGGAATTTCTTTACTTAGAAATTCCCACCTCTAATATTCCATAAATTCATATTAAATATACACAAATTACACATCAAAATGAAGATTGTGACATATAGAACATAAAAACATATATGCAATCAACTCAGAGTTGACAGCAGGCTCCAAAAGTTCCTGGAGGACTGCTACCATATTCGTACCAGGACTGATAATAGAATAATATTTCAGAACAACTCTGGTCAAATGTGCTTCAGACCTGAAACTGCCAGACCAGGTTGGCTTTTTAACTCAATATAGACACAGAGGGCACTATTTATTTGTTGGGGTTTAATGATACTTTTGACATTCAGTCACCTCATATCGGGCAGTTTTACAGGTGGAAGAAGCTGGAGTAGTTGGATGGAACCACTGAGTAATGGCGAGCAACTGTCAAGACTCTCCAACAGACTAACTCCATGCAGACAGGGTCAGCATTGGTTGAAGACTTGTGCATCATCAACATGCAGTACGCCTTAGTACACAGTGCTACCACCATGCACCCACATGGGCAATCAGGATGAAAAGCTTTGCCTGCTAATTACCCTTGACAATGATTAAACTGTGGACCTTTTGGTTTGAAGTTCAATGCTGTAACCACTGAGCCACTGTGCTCCCCTCAGATGGAACTAGGCAGTTTGGAAATTCAGACTGTATCAGTATTCAACAGTTGGTTTGGTTCATTTTTTCTGTATCCCCATGATATCGGTATCGGTTTAATTTTTTGGGGATATTGCCCAACTCAATCAAGGGGTCATCTGGGTGAGATGGCCCAATCACTCGTGGGGAGAATTCATTTAAACAAACGTGTAGTACATTTTCTGTATGATGCTATGTTAAATTTCAATTCTCTCTAATGCCCCCTCCCCTCCCAAAATCAGTCAAGCAAAATGCTTTGAACAAACTTTCATCTAGGAGTCATAGAGTAATCCCATATACTAAATATCAAAAGAATTTACCTGGTTAATTCAAGAATCCCACAAGGAGGCAAAATATGAACCTTCACAAATACCTTCTAAATCAATTTAGCTCTGCTATGATAAACAGAACTACAATGTTTACCAATAAAAGAAAAAGTGCTGTTTTCGCTAATTGTGAGCTTGACCATTTGATGCTAAATTTGGAACTCAATAGGGTTTTTCCCTTATCGAGTTTGGTGGACAAGTATTAAATGAGAAATATGAAGAAACCAATTAATTATGCATACCCACTTTCATCAAACTACAAGTCAAGTCTGACATTGTCAAAACTCAAAAAATAATTTTTATTGCAGCAATAAATTATATGGACAAGTATCGTTTTCCTCAATTCTGCAGACCTATTATAATATTAGAAAGTTTCTTTTCATGTTCTATCCATGGAGTAATCTGTTCTGAAAGTTAAAAAATTTATAGTAATTTATATATTTTTTATACTTACCAATGACCCAGACATAGCTGGTGCTAACTCTTAAAATATAGGGCCAAACACAAATTTTGCCCCCCAATCCCCAAAATTTGCATCTAAAACTAAAGAAAACATGTCCTGAAAGGCCCTCCACACCTCGCCCCCACTGCGCATGCGCAGTGTCAAGGACGTTCCGAAATTGGCGCCATTTATCATTCTAATAACCAGTGCCTGGTAAGCGCTATGTACTCAGCGGGGAGGCAAGAGTTCCCAACTCCTGGGAGGGCCATCCCCGTCTGGGTCATTGGTAAGTATAAAAAATATATAAATTACTATAAATTTTTTAACATTTTTATACTGTACCAATGACCCAGACATAGCTGAATAGTAAAAAGGCTGGAGGGCCAAGGACATAGAGCAAAATGGAATACGCTCAATAAAATAAAATAGAGTCATCCCCTGTAGGGAAAAGAAGTAATAGGCCTTACATGTATCTTTCTTATTTATGATAAATTAGAAAGATACAACACCTTCCAAAAATTGAGCTTCATACATCCATGTACTCTATTAATATCCAATAATCCCTATACTAATAATTTTTAAAGTAAGCCAATAATAAAGTAAGTCTAGAGAATAGAGACTCTTATACTCTTAAAAGTGTGTGAGAATTGCATAATCATGTCCGTTGACATATGCAATATTCAAAAGCTATACTTTAAAAACTAAGACTTGAATGAATTTTATAAACTTAAACTTCTCACTAAACAACCATCCCAATAACAGCTCAGAATTACTAACTCCGGAGGAGGTATCCCCTTGTTTTCATAGTAAAAACAGGTGACCCAAGGGAACACCCTCCCCCCCCCCCTTTTTCTTGCCCTGGGTCCAATAGCCCAGAGCGAAGAGGGCAGCCGAACGGAGACACTGCCAAAACAGACAGCCTACCTAGCTATAGTAGCAACTGTTAAGTGAATGACATTCCGAGCAGTAGATAATAGACCTAACAATAGAGGCCTCCAGAAATGGACTCGATATTTCTGAGATAAAATTCATGAATGGATGGCTGAGCGCAATGAGCAGCCTTCAAAAATCTATAATAGCAACACTATTAATGTAAGCCCAAGAAGTAGAAGAACTCTTACTTCATGAGCCGAAATCTTAAGCACAACTGCTAAGCCAATGATATACCATAAGCAGTACGCTAGTTAATAGAATCCATTAACAATAAAATGGAGCGTAACGTCCTTCTACTAGACATCAAAGACAGAAGAAGCTTACGCCCTTGTAATAAACAGATATCTGTTTATAAATACATAAACTGTACCCGGAAAGAGTAAAGGCCTATGCCCATACGAAGACGGAAGGACCTTAAAATAATAGGTTCCGGATAATAGGAGCCTAACTCTTATGCAACAATCCAACCTAAATAGTAACGGAAGTATTGATTCCGAAACTATGAAAGTGAAAATCATCCATCGATAGTGCATGAAACTCACTGACTCTACAGTAAAAGAGAAACCAACAGAATTACTGTCTAAAAGGTCAGAATTTGAAAACTACTGTTTCCAGAGGCTCAAATGATTACTTAGCTAAATAAGAACCGAAGTTAAAATCCGTATAGGAATTTAATCTAAAGATTCTAAGTCTATTTATCAAAAAGTTACTAACTGACTTAGATAAAGAGACAAAAGACTCAATTGTAAACTATCGTAGAGTGCATAGGTATGAGGTAACATAAACCTATAACCTAAATAACAACAGGCTGCAGTAGATCCTGTGAAACAAGTATACTAAAAACTAGCAATGCGTAGTATGGAGGGATCAACCATATGAACATAATGATCCCTACACCACGACGGAAGAGCCTCCACTTTAGTCGCATAGAATAGCGAAGAAGAGGATCTCCTATAGTAAGAAATCGCGTCCAAAGCTCGTCCAGTACAGTGCTTACAATGCAATACGGACCACACAACGGAATACATGAAGGTTGCGACCTTGCTGGTTGTGATAAAGATGACACGATTTACCCAGAGAAAAAAGATCCTCACATAGAGGAAGATTTCACGTTAAGATCCACAGTAGACAAGAGAGTAAATTACTCATGATCTCTGTGAAGATAGAGATGCTATCAACAGAAATGTATTGTGGTTGTTTATCTTAGCAATACCTGCTAAAACAACAGCGCCGGAGGATACGCGTATCCTATCATTCCGTCCTATAGATCAGTAGAGCGTTAACAGTATTAGCTCAGAGATCTGGACAAGCTAACACATACGTCTGCAATTGATAAGCAAGCTGTGTCATAAATAAAACATCATTGGGCGCTCCCATAGATAGCAAATCTGATTAAATACTTGTTTGTTGAGAGTCCATTCTGACAGCAACAAGCGACCCGTAAGAGAACGGGAGTGCGATAAAACAATCAGACGACCCAGAATATGACGGACCAAAACTGAACTTGGTGTACTATAACCAACAGACGGATTCTTTCCATTAAATTGAATAACGGAAACGAAAGAGTGCCTCCCTGGTTCCGGAGATACGCCACTACTGTCGAATTAAAGGACAGGAATTTGGGCATGCGTTTCTGAATAATGTTCATGCAATGACATAAAGCAAGCCTAAAAAACATTATTCCGCGGAAGTTAAACTGATAGCTAATAGACTGCGGAACCCAAAGACCCTGGCACTTCGAATCCGTAGGGATCAGTATATATCCCAATCTGTTTGACTGGCAACCGTCATAACAGCCACACTAGGGTCCGGCAACTGCGGCGGCACTCTCTGAGTCAACCACCGAATGTTTGCCCCAGTCTGAATCTCTTGTAACACTATATAGACAAGAGAATGTATAAATCAAGCAATTCATGGATTGCCGGAAAGTTGCCGTCGAAGAGAAGCTCCTCCGAGAACGAAGCGACTCTGAGAGAGTTCTTAACCTACTATCCACGCGTGGATGTAGCTAGGGCTGCATCACGTCTAACCAACTCCAATCAGCCACTGAAGGGCGGAGTTATACGTGAACAAACTACTGCCCTCAAAAGAAATTACATTGAGAATAATATCCCGTAAATCTTTTCTTGAAGACGTAATGATAACGCCTCAGTAAGGCGGATTACGTATAATAAAGCGTCTAAGTTAAGTCTACTATACATAATGTCGTTCCCAACATTGAAATTGGAAAAGACATAAACGGCGAAAAAGAATATATGCAGTCTTTAATCACACCGTCTAGACGCATATGAACTCTCGGTATGCCCTGCTCTGCCAAAATAAACTATATGTAAAAAAGATAAAATGGCAGAAATGAGCCACGCGGACAAGAAACTAAACTATCATGCTTAGTAGCAGGCTTGTATATATATATATAATATATAGCGTCGAAAAATAAAACACATGTTGTAATGACAATATTGGACTGCGTCGGTAAGTCAGGGACAAAGTCCCTGTACCGATCAAAAAATCCGAGTCCAATGACGCTATAAGTCTCTTATCCAAGATCGCAGCAATGAAGTCCGAAAAATAATCACTGGAAGAAATGCCAGAAGATATGAAAGGCATCTTCCGATACTACTAAAGGGAAAACTCGAAATCTTTCGAATCCCTTTCGCCATCCTGTCGGACCCTATAAAGCGTTCGGTCGTCCGTAGCTTGATGCAACCGCGGACCGCACCGACCCAGCGCCGTCGGATAATTCCTGATTCGACCGAGAAACCGTCAATTGCTGGGATGCTGCGAAACAACTGTGCTAACTCGGATAGCACGTCCGTCACTGAGGCCTGAGGAGCAGCGGTCTTACGGTGCATTGCCGCAGGAAGCTCCGAGATCGTTACCCCGTGCATACTTCCAATATGCGAGCGAACGGAGTGTATAGGCCTCGTGTCCCTTGGCTACCGGATGGTGCGACCTATTCGCTGTGGAATCACTGAATGCCGAAACTGATCGGATACTCGAGGTCACGTAGCCAATGTGCGGTCGTGTGCCCTGCTGTGAGGATGAGGAAGCATTAAAGACAGTCTCTCGGACTGTCAATATAACGGAGCGTCCCGAGCAACGGACATATGCTCCGAATGTAAAATATCTGAACCACAACATGCGGTCCCCTATGTTGTTGGCTTCCTCCGATCTGTCCTCAATCTGCCGTCACTGGGTGAGTACTAAAGTAATTAAAGTGCTCGCATCACCCAAATCTCCTTCCTAGACCGCAACGGACGAACCCGGCAGCCGAACCATTCGATGAATGTACGCTACACCGGGTGAGCTAGCGAATGTCACTCCGTAAGCGATAGACATATTCCATGAGCACTTATTGCCGCTAACTCTTCAATAACTATGACGACAGAGGCACACTTTTGAAAGACATCTCCATAACTCTTCGAACAAGAAACCAGAAATGCTTGGATAGCAAGCATAAAATAATAATATATATAGCGTCGTTCAATAATTCGAAAGTTTGTGTGACATTATTGGACTATGTCGGAACTGAGGGACGATGTCCCTGAACCGAACCAAAAATTTCTAAGTCCACCGACGCTATCAGTTTCTTATCCGGCATCGCAGCATATGTTGTTCCGAAAGGGAAAGCTTGAAATCCACCGAATCCCTTTCGGTATCCCGTCGGACCGGATGAAACTTTCGGACGTCCGTACCCGCTTCCGCGGAGCGTCCCGACCCAGCATCGTCGGATAAAATATATGCGACAGATTCAGTTGATGCTGGGATGCTGCGATAAACTGTGCTATTAAGGAAAGCACGTCCGTTCCCGAGGCCTGTGCAGTAGCGGACTTACGATGCATTGCCGCTGGAAGCTCCGTGTACGTTGACTCCCGCACACTTCCTATGCGAACGTCCGGAGTCTGCAGGCCTCGAGTCCCCGGCTACCGACCCAGCGCTGTCGGATAATTCTCGATCCGACACCGTTTCTGTCGGCTGCTGGGATGCTGCGATAAGCTGTGCTATGTGCACAAGAATGTCCGGCGTCGAGACCTGCGGAGGCGCAGTCTATCGGTGCTTCGCCGAGGGCAGCTCCGCATCAGATGGCTCCCGCATACTTCCTATGCGAACGTCCGGAGTCCATCGGTCTCGAATCCCTGGCTGCCGGATGGTGTGACCTGGTCGCCGAAGAATCCCTGATCGGCGAAGCTGGTAATATATCGGCGGTCACGCAGCCAAGGTGCGGTCGTGTGCGCTGACGAGAAGAGGAAGCCTTAGCAGTCTCAGCGGACTGCCTATACAACGGAGCGTCCCGAGCGACGGACGTATGCTCCGCTAACGACACATTTGTACCACAACATCTGGGGCCAGATGTTGTTGAACGAGAGAGGGGCCTCTCTCGCTTGCCGTCCGGATGGACCGGAACAAGCTATGAACCGGACTAAAAGGCTTCCTCCGTTCTCCCTCCGATCCGCCGTCACTGGGTGTGCATTAAGTTAATTTTATAGTGCTCGCATCACCCCAAAATTCCTTCTAGACCGCAACGGACGAACCCGGCTGCCGAACCATTCGGTGAATGGACGCTACACCGGGCGAGCTAGCGGACGTCAAAGGCCGTCGAACCTACTAGGGTCCTCTTAGGCAATTGGCGTATTACATGAGCACTTTTCCGCTAGCCCTTCATTAATTGTGACGACGGAGGCACACTGTTGGAAGACATCACAGATACATCACCCTAATCTTGATCGTCTGAAATAGAAATTGATAAAGTAGAGTGACCCTGCGGGGAAAGGACCGGAGTGTCCAAATCCCCAACAACATACCGTGACATACGCTTCCCATATTGTCATCGAAATCATACGATACAGAACCGGAGTTAATGCGAGTACACTGACCACATATAGAATGATAATAAGGTCAGAGGAAGACTTCCTCTTAAAACAATTGATCAATATCCTTTCAATGTGAAAAGAAAACAAGTCCTGGTACTCGCACTAACCCCTGGCAATCAAAATACATAATAATATGATCCATTAATATAGAAAAAATAATTGAAATCAAAATATTTTGAAAAAATATTTTTTCAGAACAGCCCAAGTTTCTGAAAAGTAACGTTGAGCCCCAATCGATCCCAAGCCTAAGTGTGGACAAAAATTTTAAAAATATTTTAAACAATTTATTCAACACTTACGAACAATAATAATGTATCTAGTTATGATTAAAATAACATAAAGATATTATTATTTAGAAATCCCCCCCTCACACAGAGGGCTGTTGTAAATGTAAACAATGAGTGTAAAAACACTAAAATAAGACTCCAGGCACCCAGGCCCGAAATCAGTTACCAAAAATACACCATCTGATGCAAAACAGAGACTTCCAGGGAAGAAACTGCAGAACATCAGATGGTAGATGCAGAACACAACGCCTAACCACCCGTAGGTGAAGACGTAAACATGGGGAAAGAACAGAATTCATTCTGTTATTAAGCTAAAACTCCCAAGAAATTTTAGTAATAATAATTACAGAAACTATGCCAAAAGCATGGGAGAATAGCAAGGGGGAACTTAAAGGACAGGGAGAGAGGAAAAACACTTGAAAAAACAGTGTAACTAAATAATCAGAATGACAACAAAATGGCTGCTGCCTTGAAAATAGGTAACTTAACATAATTTCATTAAAAAATTTTAAGTTACAGCCCTGATAATATTCTGTCACACATTCTTTTCCTCTCCTCCTTTTCTATCCTCCTTAGAATCACCATTTCACTAATATTTATGTGTCTGGCATCATTTAAACTGAGATTTAAAAGCACAAAGATCAGTCAGATGTTAACTGATGAAGGGCCAAACTTAGAATGATAAATGGCGCCAATTTCGGAACGTCCTTGACACTGCGCATGCGCAGTGGGGGCGAGGTATGGAGGGCCTTTCAGGACATGTTTTCTTTAGTTTTAGATGCAAATTTTGGGGATTGGGGGGCAAAATTTGTGTTTGGCCCTATATTTTAAGAGTTAGCACCAGCTATGTCTGGGTCATTGGTACAGTATAAAAATATAGAGGCTCGAAAGAGCCTGTAATTGCTCACCTGTAATTACATATAACTAGAGTGATGTCACCCAACTGTCCAAGCAATGGCAATGCTTAGACATAAAATAGTCTGAGCTATTTTTTGTTAACCGTTTACTTAACGAAATCTTCCATATCTGCACTCATGACAAAAGGAGGGGGGGGGGGGGGGGGGGAGGCTACAGGAGTCAATTGTTTTTTTGCATGTACTAACTCACAATTCTTCAAAGTGCATTTTTGGAATAATTGCCTAAATAACATGGGGGTGAGGTGTGTGTGTGTGTGTGGGGGGGGGGGGGGGGGGGTATAGTCATTAATTTCTGTTTGTTTGCATGTAATAACTCCCAGTCTTTCAAAATACATTTATGAGAAAATAGGCCGATGAAATTGTCAGATGTGTACCCATATGCACAACTAGTAGAAAGCTGTATGACGGAGGGCCACCACGGATGCCGACATTATGTACCCCATACATGGTATGGGTACATATAGAAATGGATTGGAGGAGTGTCTAATTTGATGAATAAAGGGTTAATATCTGCGGATCAAATTATCAGATTTACATAAAAAACTATGCAGCACAGCACAGTACACCAGTAACCTGAATACATATATAAAGTAACATGCCAATTGGATTGATATTTTTTGAGTTATCTCTTGCCAAAGGGTTTGAAGGAATTTTCAATTTGAAAGATAAAATGTTAATATCTCAGGATCAAATTATCAGATTTACACCAAAAACTATACAACTTGGCACATCAGTAACCTGAACACTAATATGAAGGAACTTGACAATCCAAGCAATATTTTTCAAGTTATCGAATGCCAAAGGGATTGGAGGAATTTTCAATTTGAAGGATAAAGGGTTAATATCTCAGAATTAAATTATCAGATTTACACCAAAAAGTATACAGCTCGGCACATCAGTAACCTGAACACAAATATAAAGTAACTTGACAATCCAAGCAATATTTTTCAAGTTATCGAATGCCAAAGGGATTGGAGGAATTTTCAATTTGAAGGATAAAGGGTTAATATCTCAGGATCAAAATAACAGATTTACACCAAAAACTACACAGCTTGGCACATCAGTAACCTGAAGACAACTATAAAGTAACTTGACAATCCAAGCAATATTTTTCAAGTTATCGAATGCCAAAGGGATTGGAGGAATTTTCAATTTGAAGGATAAAGGGTTAATATCTCAGAATCAAATTATCAGATTTACACCAAAAACTATACACCTTGGCACACCAGTAACCTGAGCACAACTATAAAGTAACTTGACAATCCAAGCAATATTTTTCAAGTTATCGAATGCCAAAGGGATTGGAGGAATTTTCAATTTGAAGGATAAAGGGTTAATATCTCAGGATCAAATTATCAGATTTACACCAAAAACTATACAGCTCGGCACATCAGTAACCTGAACAAAATTATAAAGTAACTTGACAATCCAAGCAATATTTTTCAAGTTATCAAATGCCAAAGGGATTGGAGGAATTTTCAATTTGAAGGATAAAGGGTTAATATCGCAGGATCAAAATAACAGATTTACACCAAAAACTATACAGCTTGGCACATCAGTAACCTGAACACAAATATAAAGTAACTTGACAATCCAAGTAATATTTTTCATGTTATCGAATGCCAAAGGGATTGGAGGAATTTTCAATTTGGAGGATAAAGGGTCAATATCTCAGGATCAAAATAACTGATTTACACCAAAAACTATACAGCTCGGAACATCAGTAACCTGAAGATATATATAAAGTAACATGACAATTGGGTTGATATTTTTTGAGTTATCTCATGCCAAAGGGATTGGAAGAATTCTCAATTTGAAGGATAAAGAGATAATATCTCAGGATCAAATTATCAGATTTACACCAAAAACTATACAGCTTGGCACATCAGTAACTTGAACACAAATATAAAGTAACTTGACAATCCAATCAATATTTTTCAAGTTATCGAATGCCAAAGAAATTGATACGGACACCGGATGGACAGATGGACAGACAAAGGATGGATGAACGACTGATGGCCAACCCGGATGCCTGCATTATGTGTACCATACATAGTATGGGTACACATAAAAATTGCCTAAATGACCGTGGGGTGGGGGGGGGGGGGGGCAGGTATTGAACCCATATTTAAACTTGGGCTGTATTCCTAGCTGGAAAATACACATATCAATTTTGGCTGAAATTGAATAATCCAAACTGGAGTTATCGGCCGGATACCAATTGTTTACAGACAGGCTGACCATTTACGTAATATGACCATTTTTACAAATGGGCGTATAAAAAAGTAATATCAAATTTGAAGAGAATCGTATAATTAGAACTGGATTTATCTTCTGGAAAACATGGGGAGGAGGGAGAGGTGGATTGATTCCACCCATCTCCCCCGATGTTTTGGAGACAGCATCAAAGTCCTTCACTCCCATTTCCTTCTAATTTTTATTACTTTTTGTAAAACAACAGAAGTATACTGCAGAAGGCATTTCTTTATATATTCAAACTATGAAGCTCTGAAGCTCAGGTAGTGAGAAAAAAAGCTGCATACAAGTAAAAGAAATCATGTCTGTAAATGCAAGCACTTCTTTTTATTATTTATACCAACGAAATTATAAATTCCACGTCGATGAAAATGTTATCGTATGCCGATGACACTACTGCCTAGACTGGCAATAACTTGGAAGAAATTATAGAATTAGCTAACAACGAACTCAACAAGGTATACAATTGGTGTAGGGCGAATAAACTCGTCCTCAACGAAAGTAAGACGAAGTTTATCATTTTACATTCACAGGGTGATACTTACTCTATTGGAAGTAGGAGAATTGTGCTTAACAATTCAACCATCTTCCCTTTTGCAAATGACCGAGAAGAAAAATTTGTCAAATTCTTAGGAATTTTTGTGGATGAAAATCTGAACTTCAGGCACCATCTTTCGGTTGTCTTTTCCAAAATTTCCAGGGCAATTTATGCCATAAATAGAGTGAAAAGGATTCTGCCACAAAAATGTTGGAGAACATTATATTACTCTTTAATCCACAGTCACATGCTATATGGTATTCAAATTTGGGGGCACTCACCCTCCACTAAAACACTCACAAAACTGCAATAATAGTTGTGGTTTCAGAGGAAAAGATTTTTCAAAATCCACCAATCAGAATCAAAGAATGCCTCTGGCGGCCATGTTTTCAAATCTATGGGAACAAAATGAGGATTGTTTGTAGAGGACCTCCCATAGACTATCCCTGCCAGGTTTGGTTCATGTTAGATCCAGAGAAGAAGATGAAAATGTGATTTCTCATAGGGTTTCTATAGAAACTATAAGCCACAATTGTGGCCATGTTTGTAACCCGATCAACATTAAATGAGGATCGTTGGTAGAGGGGGTTCAAGTCATCATTTATGTGAAGTTTTAAAACATTTGGCCTTACAGTTTCAGAGAATATTTTTGAAAATCCACCCACCCGAATCAAAGAATGTCTATAGAAGCCATGTTGTTCATCTGACGGGAACAAAATGAGGATCGTTTCTAGAGGACCTCCCATAGACCATTTCGGCCAAGTTTAGTCCACACCGGCTCAGCAGCTTTTAGACCAGGTGAGCTAAAAAGCATCCCAATGTCAGTCGTGCCTCTGTCTTCCAAGTTTCTCAGAACTGAATGAATCATGAATAATTTTGACAAATTTCACTCAACGTATGCTTTATTGATGCAGATCAATGCAGTGGGACTTACATTTTTATCATGTTCATGTAGCTAGGGAAGAATGTTCCAACTGAAGAGCTGGGCACATCTTTGGTTATCAGGTTTGGTTCTGGTTGTTGCAGCAAACCGGAAAATCAAATTGCAAAACCAAACAAAAACCAACCGAACAGTTTTAATGTGTTTGTGCATAAACTGACCAAACTATGATACTGGGAGTGAAATGGACTAGTTACCACTATGGACTCTTGTCACTAAGTCTATCAGGCAAAGGGGCGACTATGTCGTGTTCTCATTGTCATATTTTCTATCTTATTGACTTGTCCACAGGACAAATCAACAAGGGAGGAAATGTGACAATGAGAACATAACATACATTTGCTCAATTTTATTCATTTGTTTCCATTATTTATGTTTTTTCTGATGGACCAGGCTCAGCAACTGACCCCCATCGAACCTCTAAGAATGATCAGAGGGAAGTAAGGCTAAACGCAATGGAGATACTTACTGTGATGAGTGGAATCATACAAACTATTGCAGTTTTTTCCAAGTTAAGGATCCTGAGGTGTTATTTACTATTTGTTCTTAACACCAGGCCTGAAAATAAGCAGTCTGACATTTGCAGAATGAGGTCCCCAGAGGGTGAATTTGATGATGCTATCCCATACAGTCAGCCAATTTATCCTCTAGGTACCTCTTTCAGGTTTAGTTTTGAGATCCTGATTCAGATTGAGGTTAACAGAGGGTAAATTTAGCGATGCTACCCTGCTATGCAGGGTAGCATCACTAAATTCACCCTCTGGGGACCTCATTTGCAGATGACAGTCTGCTTATTTTCTGGCTTGCTTAATACATAGAAAAACTGAAGCAAAACCAAGGTTTTTCCTGAAACCAAAACCGAATCAGAAAAATCAAATATTATTATTTATTTATTGGTGTTTAAGGTCACATATTTATGCACAATGGCTAATCATGAACGCGACAGTTTTACGGGTGGAGGAAGCCGGAGTACCTGGAGAGAACCACCGAGCAACTGTCAGCTCCCCAACATACTAACTCCACACAAGCAGGGTTAGCATTGGTTGAAGACAAGTGCACCATCGACGTGCAGTACGCCTTAGTACACAGCGTCACCGTGCCCCCACGTGGGCAATGGAGATGAAGTGTCTTGCCCAAGGACACAACGCGGTTGCCGCAGGTGGGATTCGAACCGAGGACCTCTCAGCTTGCAGCCTGCACCTCTACCTACTGAGCCACCGCGCTCCCAGAAAAATCAAAACCTCTGCACTCTATCCAACAGTACCCATGTTTCTGTCAAAAACTCCAGCATTATGACTTTTTAGAAGGGGCCAAATTAACCATTCAAGGCATGATAATTGGAATTTGTACTTCCAGTACAAGCATCACTCTATTTTATCTTTCTTACAAAAAGTATGTATTGCCTTCATAATTACCAAGTACATCATTTATCAGGAGCTTCCGATACAAATTTGTTATTCTATATTCCGCAATTGCAGTATCATAGAAGTTCTTAGTTACAAATTTTTTTATGTTACTATTTATAGAAAATTACAAACTTTCCAAAACATTTGCTAGAGATCATAAACATTTCTAAATATGAAAGGGTAAAAACCACTTCTAAATTAAGAAACTATTTTCAAGTGGAAACAACACACAGTTGCAGCATGCAATATTTTAAGGATGCTGAACAGATGCACTCATACAGATTATTTGGGGATCTTGAATGTTCAAGAAGACCAAAATGACCAGCATTTTATGAGTCTGAAAATAAAATCTGAGATTAAAATGCTAGGTAATTAAGTTATTGGTATTACATTTTATTCCTTGCAGGCTGCTGGCAGATATTCCCACCCAGGATCGGAAATCTTTACCATTAAAATAAGTCAAATTTGAGGACATTTAACCAAATTTTCCCTTATAAGTTGTATACAGTTATTAACCAATGATTTCTTGTGTCAAATTTTTATTAATTTTTCATGAAATCTAGTCATGGCTGCTTCACAGCAACCATGACTAGAGTTGATAAAAAATATATTGAAAACACTCAGTGCATTAAGAGTTATGAATTGTAAGGTAAAATTACCATCTCCATTTCGTTTATGAACAAAATATTGTGCAATTGTATAAGAGTCCCTCTCTAGTTTCTAGGTCATATCTCGATGAGTCAAAAACAAGTCAAGATACTGCCTTAGAAACAAGACTGAGGCTCTGATACAACCAGGCCTTGAATTGTTCAGTTTTGCATCACAAAAATTGTGAGCTGCGATGCAATAGCTGGAATTGATTAGCATTTTTTTACTTCGGGATCAAAATCTATGAATGCAAAAAGTACTTTCACAATCGTAGAGTTGGATGGAGTGATGAAAAATGCGTACGCAAATTGCATACTATATATATCATCAACTACCATACATAGCTTGTAGAGCATACATCACTTCTAATTGGTGGGTGGGGAAATCCTGATGACGTCAAACCAGGATGTCAGGGACACGCATTTACGTATTTCCAGGAAGTAAACAGGTGTCTCAGGTAACAGAAAGTACAATATCTCACAAGGTAAACATTACATATGTTCTGGACCTCAGCAGAACATACATAGCAAAAATATAGGATAAAATTAGATGAATTTGTTAATATATTAAAGACGGGATCAACTTCTATCATAGCAATGTATTTTCTTACCTGGATTCATCCAGAGTTTAATACAAGAGGTGTGAATGTCCCAGATTGACCCTGTCCATAACCCCAGCTGTCATGATTATTCCAAGACAAAAAAGGACACAACTCTAACAAACAAGAGGTCTCAGGGGGGCCTGAGGGCACTCACCTGACATGGTAGTCTAAATATCAAACCAGGGACTTGACTTGAATAAGCTGCATACGCCCCTCCTAAGAAAAGCATATACCAACTAGATGAAGCAGTTGTGCCCACGCAACACACAGGATTTTCCTTCTATTTTCAGTTCCTGCACTTTTACATCCCAAAATTGAGATAAACGCATAAAAAACAGATTTTTTTTTATTTTTGTTCGGAAATTTTCAAAGTCCCAAACAAAATATTTTCAGCTTAAAATTTTTTTTTCTTCTTAAAAATGATAAAAAAAACATAAAAAAAACCAAACTAATTTCCTGATTTGGGTCCAAAATTTCTAAGTACGAAACAGGACCCAAAAATTTCAGCCCAAATATGAACCCAGGGACTTGGCTTGAACAAACTTGAATCTCACCCCCTTAAGGATGCTGCATGCTGCATACCAAATATCAAAAGATTCTTATTGGTAGATCTGAAGAAGAAGATTTTTAAAGAATATTCCTCATACTGCACTCATTTAAACATTTGGGCTCCCATAGAGAGCCCAAATATCCACCCAGGCAACTGATTTCAATACACATGTGAAACAATCTTCCAAAGATGTTATATGTGAAATTTGAAAGCTTTTGGAGCAGTGGTTGGGAAGAAAAGTAGTCTTAAATGTTTTTCCCATTACCCACAGTGTTAAAAAATGTTGACTCAGCACTTTTTCAAAGTCCCAGAAAAGTACCCCATGATAAAACCGATAGCAATTTTTTTTTTACCAATCCATTCTGTTGGTCCTAAGAAAGCTTCACACCACATAAGAATATTCTCAGTGCTGCGTAGTTTTGGAGATATGGGCGTTTTAATTTTTATCTATTTTTAGCTCCTGCGGTTCCCATGGGGCGACAGGAAAAAAAATTTGGCCATAAATTAAGTACTTATGACCCAATAAGCCCTCATCTCAAATTTGGTCCAAATCTGCCTCTCAATTTGGAAAATAGAAATTTTGGGAGTGGCAAATATTCTTGCCCCTCCCATAACGACGGCAAATATAGAACCACAAACTTCTCTTGAACAAATCTGAGTCTACACCTCAAAAGGAAGCTGCACACCAAATATCGAGTCTCTGCTTTTGCTGGTTCATGAGAAGATTTTTTAAGATTTAAGCACACTTTTTGGGCGTGGCCTTACCAAGGGGCTAGGCAACTTGATTTGAACAAAATCAAATTGTGAGGTCATAACAAACTATTATCTCAAATATCAATTAAACTGGTTCAGTGGTTTGGGAGGAGAAGACGCAAACACCATGTCCACGGACGACGGATGGTGAGCAATCACTATAGCTCTCCTGACTGAAAGTCAGGTGAGCTAAAAGTTCTGATCGAAACTATAATTGCAGATGCACAGGCCTCCATGGTAGTGAACATCCATTCCAAGTTTCAAAGGAATCGACCAATAAACATCTGAGAAAATCTTCAGGCAAAATTCTAGGATATTCTCACACTCTAAAATGAAAAGGGGCATAACTCTGGGGGAAAAAAGGCTGATCAAAATAACAATCGCAGATGCACAGGTTCCCATGGTAGTAAATATACAAACTAAATTTCAAAGGAATCAACCCATAAACATATGAGAAAATCTCCAGACAAAAGTTTTATGCCTGCTATTTCAAGTTGAAAAGGAGCATAATTCTGGAAAAAATAATCCGACCAGAACTATAATTGCAGGTGCACAGGTTTGCATGGTTGTGAACATTCATACCAAGTTTCAAGCATAAATGTGTCAAAAAAACTCCAGACAAAATTATGTTTACGGACAGACTGACAGATGGAGAGACGGACATCCGACAAGGTGATTCTAGTATACCCCTCATTGGAGAGGGGGGGGGGGGAGGGGGATTGGGGGAGGGGTGTAAGTAGTAACAAAATAATATAATTTCTCTTCATGCACTTGGAAAAATGAGTTTGAAAGTAAGATTCAGTTACATTCCCAGATGCAAGAAAATTGAGTCTTTTAGGTCTAATTTTCAAAATATTCTCATTCCGGTCTGAACAATGGTTGACCCAAAGGGTCTGTGGACTCCCAACCTGGGCTACAAAGTAGCTGCTAATCAACTGTTTGTGAACAAATCGAGGCCTGTACAAGGGCTGGTACATACAGATCAAAGTGCCATTGACACTGCAGCTTAACTTAACTGTGTGTGGTGTTTGATGAAAAAGATAATGTCCAATGTGTCTGAAAGGGTTATGAAATAAGACAAGAATTTTGATAATTGAGAACATGTTAAGTTCTGCACCCTACATGCTATGTTTTCAACAAGAATGATTTGAGATGTAGACAATACTAAAGAATTGAGGCCTGGGATGATGACCTAACATGTCAACCTAAGTTACCAAGTTACAGTAAAATCACTCCAAACCATGTACAAGAGCACCACCAGGTGTGGCAAAATAAAAACAGTTGAGATCACATTATCCAAACTGGCGTTATCGATTGGAAACCAGAAATGTTAATAGGCAGTCAAATTCTAAGTCAAAAAAGTGCCATAACTCATGGTAAAATAATTGGACCCATCCCATATTCGAACGTGGCCTGTTTTAACAGCTGGGTAATGCACATAACAACTTTGGTTAAGATCAAATGAACCAAACAGGAGTTATCAGTCTGAAACCAAAAATGTTAAAAGACAGTTGAATTCTATGTTAAAAAAATCTAAATTTTATAGTAAATTTCCTTTCTTATTATACCTACCACAATTGTTTACTACAGGCTTGCATTACAGTGGAAGTCCATAATTCAGAAAATATACTCCCTATTTTGATCTTTCCCAAGGGATTTGGGAAAGAATAGTGGTGCAAAAGCAGCAAGAAAAAATAAGCCAAAACTGGGTCGGGTGCTACTGGCGCAGACCCAGTAGGGGATGCTCTTCTCCCAGTACAGATCCGTGGCTTCCAGTACCAGTGTGCTGTCAGTAACTAATGAATCATTCTTTTGAATCTGCCAACACTGGAGTTATATTATCAGCAGGGGATGAAGGATTCTTATCCGAATAAGAAGACGGGAGGGCCTCCATGTGAACAATTGTGGTAGGTATGAGAAATGAAATTTACTATAAAATTCAGATTTCTTATCAATCTACCCTACAATTGTTTACTACAGGCTGAATAGACAAGAGGAGGAGGGAATCACATAACCAACCCCCACATAACCCGACTGCACTGGAACCGTGGACAGAAGAGTTCCCAAGGCCTATCAAACCATGGCATCACAACATAAGTAAAAGACAATTAGAGATGAGGTGTATGGCACTGTGTGACGCACAGACAGAAAGGACTGTAAAACAGCACAGGGCTGGAACTGACCTTGAAGCCTAATAGCTAGGGTAGACAACAGCCTTAGCAGAAGAAAGAGGGCCCAAAGAAAAAAAAAGGTTCTCAGACTGCTCCTGCAACTGACACAGATAGCAGGTGGAGAAAGTAGAAGCATATCTCGAGTAGCTGCCTGCATAACGTCCGACAACTTGCCGGAGTTAGCATGAGCCCAGGACGTAGACAAGGCATGCACCTCTTGGGCAGAAATACGATTAGTAATACGATCATCAGTCGCTAGACGAGCATAAGCCGCACAAATAGCAAGACAAATCCATTGAGAAATGGATTGAGGAGAGATCCTCTGTCGACCAGAAATAAAAGACAGAAAGAATGGTTTTCTGCCTTTCCTAATGAACTGCGTCCGGTTGAGATGAATGCAAAGTGCATGAACTGGACATCAAAGGACAATTACCCTCAGCCGAAGGAAGAGCCCTGATACAGATAGGAGGTGGAGTTGTTCCTGGTGTCTGATTCTTGGCCAGAAAGGAGCAGATCTTCTGAAAAAGGCAAGATTAACCGAGAGGGCATGAAGCTCACTAACCCATCCGGCTGAGGCAAAAGCCATCCTGTATGTGAGAAAACGCATATCCACCTGGGATGAAGGTTCAAATGGTGCACCCCCTCCCCCCCCCCCACCCCAAGTGAAGCAGCACCCAAGAAAGATTCCATCTTGGAGTAAGCCGCAAAATCCTAGGCCTTTTCAAAGAAAAAGTGCCGAATAAGCTTGGAGAGGTATGGATTAGTGCCGATACGATGCTTTCCCATAAACGAAAAGGTCTCCGAAAGCATGGACCTGTACCCTTTGATGGTAACAGACTGGAATCCCCGGGAATCAAACAGATATACCAGAAACTCCGCAATCTGGGTTATCGAAGGGTTGACATAATCAACAGAGTGACCAGCACACCATCGACAGAAGACTTCCACCTAGCCGCATAGGCTAAACTAGTGGAGTGCCGCCTTGAAGAAAAAATGCACTCCACTGCTCATCTCGAAAAACCTCTACGGAGGAGGCAGGACCTGACAATAGATATGCGTGAAGGCACAATGAAGATGGGTCGACATGAAACCTCCTCGGGTGGCTTTGGTGAAAAAACTCGCGGCGTAGAGGAGGACGTGCCGGAGCCACCGCAAACAGAGAGTGCAGCTGATTGATCCACATCCATTGAGGCGACAGGGGAGCGATCAGAATGATTCGACAATTGCAGGTTCTGATCTTGGCCAGAACCTGAGACAGAATCGGAACCAACGGGAAGGCGTAGCTGACTGGAGCATTCCAATCGAGTGACAGAGCGTCCGCAACAAAAGCAAGAGGATATGGACATGGGGACAATGGTTCCAATAGGTCGCAAAGAGATCAATGTGGGGACGACCCAGAGATAGATCGCAAAGCGACTGGAACACTGCCCTGTGAAGCATCCATTATTTGGTGGAAACGATCCTGCCCCGTTGGGACAGGGAGTCAGCTAGATGTTCAGACGACTGGGAATATGATGAACAAACACTCCGGTGTCGACTTCCTGAGCTAGTAGTAGAAGATCCTGAGCCAAGTCATACATGGGAACTGAGTATGTCCCGTCCTCGACCCGAATGTAAGCGACCAATGTCAAACTGTCGGACAACAGAAAGACCTGATGATTCGAAAGGTG
The DNA here is from genome assembly GCA_031216915.1 of Pictodentalium vernedei. Classification (NCBI taxonomy): domain Eukaryota; kingdom Metazoa; phylum Mollusca; class Scaphopoda; order Dentaliida; family Dentaliidae; genus Pictodentalium; species Pictodentalium vernedei. The sequence goes on from CM062290.1 coordinate 173,727,391, forward strand.
GGGGATCCACTGCCAGGAACACAGAAGAAGAGCAAGAAGCTCCTTCTGGTTGATGTGAAGAGCTGCTTGATCCTGGTCCCATACGCCATGAAAGGGAAGACCTAGAGGATCAGACGTCACACCCCATCCAAGATCACTGGCATCTGCCGTCCAAACACAATCGGATGTGGGCAAGTCCAACGGAACTCCCTACATAATCCGCTGAACATCCATCCAGGGAAGAAGGTGACGCTGAAGGGAGTCTCGTAACTGAAGCACCAGATCCAAAGGATCGACATTCGGCATCCAATGACTGAGTAGAAAGAGTTGGAAAGGTCTGACATGCAGCCGACCGAGAGGAATGATATCTGTCACCGAATCGCAGAGACTGGGCAGCCGGAAAGTTAAAAAATTTATAGTAATTTATATATTTTTTATACTTACCAATGACCCAGACATAGCTGGTGCTAACTCTTAAAATATAGGGCCAAACACAAATTTTGCCCCCCAATCCCCAAAATTTGCATCTAAAACTAAAGAAAACATGTCCTGAAAGGCCCTCCACACTTCGCCCCTACTGCGCATGCGCAGTGTCAAGGACGTTCCGAAATTGGCGCCATTTATCATTCTAATAACCAGTGCCTGGTAAGCGCTATGTACTCAGCGGGGAGGCAAGAGTTCCCAACTCCTGGGAGGGCCATCCCCGTCTGGGTCATTGGTAAGTATAAAAAATATATAAATTACTATAAATTTTTTAACATTTTTATACTGTACCAATGACCCAGACATAGCTGAATAGTAAAAAGGCTGGAGGGCCAAGGACATAGAGCAAAATGGAATACGCTCAATAAAATAAAATAGAGTCATCCCCTGTAGGGAAAAGAAGTAATAGGCCTTACATGTATCTTTCTTATTTATGGTAAATTAGAAAGATACAACACCTTCCAAAATTGAGCTTATACATCCATGTACTCTATTAATATCCAATATAATCCTTATACTAATAATTTTTAAAGTAAGCCAATAATAAAGTAAGTCTAGAGAATAGAGACTCTTATACTCCTAAAAGTGTCTGAGAATTGCATAATCATGTCCGTTGACATATGCAATATTCAAAAGCTATACTTTAAAAACTAAGACTTGAATGAATTTTATAAACTTAAACTTCTCACTAAACAACCATCCCAATAACAGCTCAGAATTACTAACTCCGGAGGAGGTATCCCCTTGTTTTCATAGTAAAACAGGTGACCCAAGGGAACACCCTCCCCCCCCCCCCCTTTTTCTTGCCCTGGGTCAAATAGCCCAGAGCGAAGAGGGCAGCCGAACGGAGACACTGCCGAAACAGATAGCCTACCTAGCTATAGTAGCAACTGTTAAGAGAATGACATTCTGAGCAGTAGATAATAGACCTAACAAAAGAGGCCTCAAGAAATTGACTCGATATTTCTAAGATAAAATTCATGAATGTGGATGGCTGAGCGCAATGAGCGGCCTTCAAAAATCTATAATAGCGACACTATTAATGTAAGCCCAAGAAGTAGAAGAACTCTTACTTCATGAGCCGAAATCTTAAGCACAACTGCTAAGTCAATGATATACCATAAGCAGTACCGATAGTTAATAGAATCCATTAACAATAAAATGGAGCGTAACGTCCTTCTACTAGACATCAAAGACAGAAGACGCTTACGCCCTTGTAATAAACAGATATCTGTTTATAAATACAAAACTGTACCCGGAAAGAGTAAAGGCCTATGCCCATACGAAGACGGAAGGACCTTAAAATAATAGGTTCCGGATAATAGGAGCCTAACTCTTATGCAACAATCCAACCTAAATAGTAACGGAAGTATTGATTCCGAAACTATGAAAGTGAAAATCATCCATCGATAGTGCATGAAACTCACTGACTCTACAGTAAAAGAGAAACCAACAGAATTACTGTCTAAAAGGTCAGAATTTGAAAACTACTGTTTCCAGAGGCTCAAATGATTACTTAGCTAAATAAGAACCGAAGTTAAAATCCGTATAGGAATTTAATCTAAAGATTCTAAGTCTATTTATCAAAAAGTTACTAACTGACTTAGATAAAGAGACAAAAGACTCAATTGTAAACTATCGTAGAGTGCATAGGTATGAGGTAACATAAACCTATAACCTAAATAATAACAGGCTGCAGTAGATCTTGTGAAACAAGTATACTAAAAAATAGCAATGAGTAGTATGGAGGGATCAACAATATGAACATAATGATCCCTACACCACGACGGAAGAGCCTCCACTTTAGTCGCATAGAATAGCGAAGAAGAGGATCTCCTATAGTAAGAAATCGCGTCCAAAGCTCGTCCAGTACAGTGCTTACAATGCAATATGGACCACACAACGGAATACATGAAGGTTGCGACCTTACTGGTTGTGATAAAGATGACACGATTTACCCAGTGAAAAAAGATCCTCACATAGAGGAAGATTTCACGTTAAGACCCACAGTAGACAAGAGAGTAAATTACTCATGATCTCTGTGAAGATAGAGATGCTATCAACAGAAATGTATTGTGGTTGTTTATCTTAGCAATACCTGCTAAAACAACAGCGCCAGAGGATACGCGTATCCTATCATTCCGTCCTATAGATCAATAGAGCGTTAACACTATTAGCTCAGAGATCTGGACAAGCCAACACATACGTCTGCAATTGATTAGCAAGCTGTGTCATAAATAAATCATCATTGGGCGCTCCCATAGATAGCAAATCTGATTGAATACTTGTTTGTTGAGAGTCCATTCTGACAGCAACAAGCGACCCGTAAGAGAACGGGAGTCCGATAAAACAATCAGACGACCCGGAATATGACGGACCAAAACTGAACTTGGTGTACTATAACCAACAGACGGATTCTTTCCATTAAATTGAATAACGGAAACGAAAGAGTGCCTCCCTGGTTCCGGAGATACGCCACTACTGTCGAATTAAAGGACAGGAATTTGGGCATGCGTTTCTGAATAATGTTCATGCAATGACATAAAGCAAGCCTAAAAAACATTATTCCGCGGAAGTTAAACTGATAGCTAAAAGACTGCGGAACCCAAAGACCCTGGCACTTCGAATCCGTAGGGATCAGTATATATCCCAATCTGTTTGACTGGCAACCGTCATAACAGCCACACTCGGGTCCGGCAACTGCGGCGGCACTCTCTGAGTCAACCACCGAATGTTTGCCCCAGTCTGAATCTCTTGTAACACTAGATAGACAAGAAAATGTATAAATCGAGCAATTCATGGATTGCCGGAAAGTTGCCGTCGAAGAGAAGCTCCTCCGAGAACGAAGCGACTCTGAGAGAGTTCTTAACCTTACTATCCACGCGTGTGGATGTAGCTAGGGCTGCGTCACGTCTAACCAACTCCAATCAGCCACTGAAGGGCGGAGTTATACGTGAACAAACTACTGCCCTCAAAAGAAATTACATTGAGAATAATATCCCGTAAATCTTTTCTTGAAGACGTAATGATAACGCCTCAGTAAGGCGGATTACGTATAATAAAGTGTCTAAGTTAAGTCTACTATACATAATGTCGTTCCCAACATTGAAATTGGAAAAGACATAAACGGCGAAAAAGAATATATGCAGTCTTTAATCACACCGTCTAGACGCATATGAACTCTCGGTATGCCCTGCTCTGCCAAAATAAACTATTTGTAAAAATGATAAAATGGCAGAAATGAGCAACGCGGACAAGAAACTAAACTATCATGCTTAGTAGCAGGCTTGTATATATATATATATATATAGCGTCGAAAAATAAAACACATGTTGTAATGACAATATTGGACTGCGTCGGTAAGACAGGGACAATGTCCCTGTACCGAACAAAAAATCCGAGTCCAATGACGCTATAAGTCTCTTATCCAAGATCGCAGCAATGAAGTCCGAAAAATAATCACTGGAAGAAATGCCAGAAGATATGAAAGGCATCTTCCGATACTACTAAAGGGAAAACTCGAAATCTTTCGAATCCCTTTCGCCATCCTGTCGGACCCTATAAAGCGTTCGGTCGTCCGTAGCTGATGCAACCGCGGACCGCACCGACCCAGCGCCGTCGGATAATTCCTGATTCGACCGAGAAACTGTCAATTGCTGGGATGCTGCGAAACAACTGTGCTAACTCGGATAGCACGTCCGTCACTGAGGCTTGAGGAGAAGCGGTCTTACGATGCATTGCCGCTGGAAGCTCCGTGATCGTTACCCCGTGCATACTTCCAATATGCGAGCGAACGGAGTGTATAGGCCTCGTGTCCCTTGGCTACCGGATGGCGCGACCTATTCGCCGTGGAATCACTGAATGCCGAAACTGATCGGATACTCGAGGTCACGTAGCCAATGTGCGGTCGTGTGCCCTGCTGTGAGGATGAGGAAGCATTAAAGACAGTCTCTCGGACTGTCAATATAACGGAGCGTCCCGAGCAACGGACATATGCTCCGAATGTAAAATATCTGAACCACAACATGCGGTCCCCTATGTTGTTGGGCGAGAGAGGAACCTCTCTCGCTCACAGCCCGGACGGACCTGGACAAGCCAGGAACCGGACTAACAGGCTTCCTCCGATCTGTCCTCAATCTGCCGTCACTGGGTGAGTACTAAAGTAATTAAAGTGCTCGCATCACCCAAATCTCCTTCCTAGACCGCAACGGACGAACCCGGCAGCCGAACCATTCGATGAATGTACGCTACACCGGGTGAGCTAGCGAATGTCACTCCGTAAGCGATAGACATATTCCATGAGCACTTATTGCCGCTAACTCTTCATTAACTATGACGACAGAGGCACACTTTTGAAAGACATCTCCATAACTCTTCGAACAAGAAACCAGAAATGCTTGGATAGCAAGTATAAAATAATAATATATATAGCGTCGTTCAATAATTCGAAAGTTTGTGTGACATTATTGGACTATGTCGGAACTGAGGGACGATGTCCCTGAACCGAACCAAAAATTTCTAAGTCCACCGACGCTATCAGTTTCTTATCCGGCATCGCAGCATATGTTGTTCCGAAAGGGAAAGCTTGAAATCCTCCGAATCCCTTTCGGTATCCCGTCGGACCGGATGAAACTTTCGGACGTCCGTACCCGCTTCCGCGGAGCGTCCCGACCCAGCATCGTCGGATAAAATATATGCGACCGATTCAGTTGATGCTGGGATGCTGCGATAAACTGTGCTATTAAGGAAAGCACGTCCGTTCCCGAGGCCTGTGCAGTAGCGGACTTACGATGCATTGCCGCCGGAAGCTCCGTGTACGTTGACTCCCGCACACTTCCTATGCGAACGTCCGGAGTCTGCAGGCCTCGAGTCCCTGGCTACCGACCCAGCGCTGTCGGATAATTCTCAATCCGACACCGTTTCTGTCGGCTGCTGGGATGCTGCGATAAGCTGTGCTATGTGCACAAGAATGTCCAGAGTCGAGACCTGCGGAGGTGCAGTCTATCGCTGCTTCGCCGAGGGCAGCTCCGCATCAGATGGCTCCCGCATACTTTCTATGCGAACGTCCGGAGTCCATCGGTCTCGAATCCCTGGCTGCCGGATGGTGTGACCTGGTCGCCGAAGAATCCTTGATCGGCGAAGCTGGTAATATATCGGCGGTCACGCAGCCAAGGTGCGGTCGTGTGCGCTGACGAGAAGAGGAAGCCTTAGCAGTCTCAGCGGACTGCCTATACAACGGAGCGTCCCGAGCGACGGACGTATGCTCCGCTAGCGACACATTTTGTACCACAACATCTGGGGCCAGATGTTGTTGAACGAGAGAGGGGCCTCTCTCGCTTGCCGTCCGGATGGACCGGAACGAGCTATGAACCGGACTAAAAGGCTTCCTCCGTTCTCCCTCCGATCCGCCGTCACTGGGTGTGCATTAAGATAATTTTATAGTGCTCGCATCACCCCAAAATTCCTTCTAGACCGCAACGGACGAACCCGGCTGCCGAACCATTCGGTGAATGGACGCTACACCGGGCGAGCTAGCGGACGTCAAAGGCCGTCGAACCTACTAGGGTCCTCTTAGGCAATTGGCGTATTACATGAGCACTTTTCCGCTAGCCCTTCATTAATTGTGACGACGGAGGCACACTGTTGGAAGACATCACAGATACATCACCCTAATCTTGATCGTCTGAAATAGAAATTGATAAAGTAGAGTGACCCTGCGGGGAAAGGACTGGAGTGTCCAAATCCCCAACAACATACCGTGACATACGCTTCCCATATTGTCATCGAAATCATACGATACAGAACAGGAGTTAATGCGAGTACACTGACCACATATAGAATGATAATAAAGTCAGAGGAAGACTTCCTCTTAAAACAATTGATCAATATCCTTTCAATGTGAAAAGAAAACAAGTCCTGGTACTCGCACTAACCCCTGGCAATCAAAATACATAATAATAATATGATCCATTAATATAGAAAAAATAATTGAAATCAAAATATTTTGAAAAAATATTTTTTCAGAACAGCCCAAGTTTCTGAAAAGTAACGTTGAGCCCCAATGGATCCCAAGCCTAAGTGTGGACAAAAATTTTAAAAATATTTTAAACAATTTATTCAACACTTACGAACAATAATAATGTATCTAGTTATGATTAAAATAACATAAAGATATTATTTTTTAGAAATCCCCCCTCACACAGAGGGCTGTTGTAAATGTAAACAATGAGTGTAAAAACACTAAAATAAGACTCCAGGCACCCAGGCCCGAAATCAGTTACCAAAAATACACCATCTGATGCAAAACAGAGACTTCCAGGGAAGAAACTGCAGAACATCAGATGGTAGATGCAGAACACAACGCCTAACCACCCGTAGGTGAAGACGTAAACATGGGGAAAGAACAGAATTCATTCTGTTATTCAGCTAAAACTCCCAAGAAATTTTAGTAATAATAATTACAGAAACTATGCCAAAAGCATGGGAGAATAGCAAGGGGGAACTTAAAGGACAGGGAGAGAGGAAAACACTTGTAAAAACAGTGTAACTAAATAATCAGAATGACAACAAAATGGCTGCTGCCTTGAAAATAGGTAACTTAACATAATTTCATTAAAAATTTTTAAGTTACAGCCCTGATAATATTCTGTCACACATTCTTTTCCTCTCCTCCTTCTCTATCCTCCTTAGAATCACCATTTCACTAATATTTATGTGTCTGGCATCATTTAAACTGAGATTTAAAAGCAAAAAGATCAGTCAGATGTTAACTGATGAAGGGCTAAACTTAGAATGATAAATGGCGCCAATTTCGGAACGTCCTTGACACTGCGCATGCGCAGTAGGGGCGAAGTGTGGAGGGCCTTTCAGGACATGTTTTCTTTAGTTTTAGATGCAAATTTTGGGGATTGGGGGGCAAAATTTGTGTTTGGCCCTATATTTTAAGAGTTAGCACCAGCTATGTCTGGGTCATTGGTACAGTATAAAAATATACTCCCGAGCTGTCGCGGACGTGGACTGGGACAGAGTCAGGGTGAAAGCTGAGAGAATCACAGCCCTTGCCTGGGTAACCGCCACTGTATTCAGCTGAGTACGAAAGTCCATCCCCAGATGCCAAAGCGACCGAGAAGGGACCAGATTCAACTTCTCCTCATTGACTCTGAACCTTAGCGACATGAGCAAGCTCAACAATGTACCGACATCTGACTCCAGAAGAGTAGCATTGGAGTGCCTCTGGAGGATATTGTCCAGATATGCCAAAGTAGTCACCCTGGACTGTGTGCGATGGAAGGCTATCACATGCGACATCAGTTAGGTGAAGACCCAAGGAGCCAGGCAGAGGCCGAAAGGCATGGCCTTGAAATGGTAAACTTGCTCCAGAAAAGCGAACCAGAAATACTTTCACAAGGTCCGATAAATCGGAACGTGAAAGTGAGTGTCTCGCGGGTCGATGCTGGAAGTGAAATCTCCCTGGTGAACGGAGCGGCGAACCGACTTGAAAGTCTCCATGCTGAAGACTGGTTCAGGATAATCAGATCGATAACTGGTCGGAGTCAGTCGTCCTTCTTCAGCACCAAGAAAAGGCGGGAATAAAATCCCACTGAATGAATGTTCTTGACGAACTCGATCGCCCTCTTTAAAGGAGATTGTCTTATCTCCATGATCAAAAGCTCCCGAAGTGAAACGTCTGAAGGAACTTGTGTTGGAAGAGGATCTCTCGACAGAGTGGGGTGCCTCCGAAAGGATATTCGCAGCCTGGACCAAAAAACGTCTAACACCAAAGGATCGGATGTGATGGTGGCTCAATGGTCTGCAAACTGATATCCTTCCTCCAACCTGGGACAAATCGAGGTGAGGATCTTCATCTCAAGCCCTGGTGAGGCCTGTGAGAGGAGAAACCACCCCCGCTATTAGATGAATGATCCTGATTCCTTCCTCTGGTCTGCCAGTGCTTACCCTTACCCATACCATGTGAGTAAGAAGTAGAAGAGGCGGCAGGAGAATCAGCCCTTGGCTTTGTAGAGGAAGCAAAAGGGCTATTGTTAGGCTTCGAACATCCCCTGCCTTTACCAGAAGGCTGATCAAGCTGCCGAAGCAGCAGCTGATCTTTGGAATGATGCAGGACGTCATCCCGGACCGTCGCCACGGAACTATGGAAAAGTCGCGTACCCGGCAATTAAGCGTATCGAAGAGCAGCATGCTGCCCCCCAGGAAGGGAATGGCCTGTGTCCAACACAGCGTCCCAGTGAACTAGTTCCAAGTTAGCCGTGTTACAGGCATGCATGTGTGTAAGATGCATGAGCGTCTTGGAAATCACACGCAAAGGAGCCTGTACGTCGTCAAACTTATATGGAGGCAGATAAGCAGCCAAAGCAGAGACGAAGTGATCTGAGAGAGAAAGCATTCCCAGCATCTCTCTCGATAAGTCAAACAGTGACTCCAGGGTCGCCATACGAATAACGGCCGACTTTAGCTTGGAAAGCCCAAGGGAGGTGGAGTCCTGATCCAAAACCGTCAAAGTCTGGCAGACTGACCCACTGGCAGAATCGTAGTAATGATAACGCACTGGAGGCACAAAGGTGTCAGCCCTGGCAAAGAACGAAGTCTTCATAGCCTTGAACTCAACTTGGAGTCCAAAGCTGCAAATGCTTCAACCACCTGTACCGAATGGCACGGTCGAAGGTGCTCAAAAGCGGGTTGCTCTACAGGCTGGAGGCACGCAACCGATGATCGCAGCCTGGCTGACACTGACAGTTTGAGATCCAGAAGGAACTCAACACAAAGTCAAAAGCTGCCCCTGAGTCAGAAGACTGTTGGTCCTCAACGTCAGGTATTTCTGACCAATCCTCTGAGTCGGAAGACACATAGCCCATCACGGGCAAACAAATCAATGTCTCCCATGGTGTAGGCACCCCAGGGGGATCAGAAAGCGGCATCCTTCCAATCCCAGGAGGCGGCGCCATGGTGGGAGCTTGGAAACCCCACGGAAAGGCCCTTGGAAAGAACCTGAGTGAGCAAGGAGAGGGCCTACCTAAGCTCATGGCCCCTGGCAGCCTGTTCGACATGGGAACAAATCAGCAAAGTGGCTTCACTCCTGACCCTCTGAACCAGCGAAGGGTCATCGATCCTCCAGAACAACTGAAGTGATGGCAGCAGAAACATCTGCAGGCAGTTGCTGATTGGGGTATACCAGACCCCGAGGATCAACAGTGTGGGAACTCAGGAGAGTCACTGCGAACCTCTGAGGAACAGAAGGTCCAGGCTGCACAAAAACGTCAGCCCTGCAAAACTGGCCGTCGGACCACAGTGCATGGATGGGAATGCAACAGAGTCCATGGTGACCCCACTGGGAATATCCAATTTCAAAGAGAAGGCTGCTGGGCTCGACGGCTGAGAGACCAAAGCAGAAGGTTTGGCTGGCAGTCCCTTCCGACTTCGCCGAGTTGAAGTCAGGGAAGGCTGAAGGCTGAGGTCGTTATCCCACATGTACACTACCAGACATCTCTGCAGACCCCTGTAGGGATAAGCCGAGGCGTTCCCATCCATGAAACGGTGACCGATGACGTTGCAGACAGAACAGCAGTAGCAGCAGATCCGATGGGAGCTGTTGAAACCGGTGTAAAAGTCGAGAGAGAAACCAAGCTTGGCTCCAAAAGAGGAGTCACAACCCTTGTGACAGACTCAGATGTCGACTGGAGAGGGATCACAGTCACGGAACCAGGCATCTCTTCACCAGACAACTCAACAGCTCCCGCAGTATCCACCACAGTTAAAGACTGCAGATCTCCCACGGAGGGGATATAATTCTCACCAGACAGAGGCCCCAAATGACAGCGTTACCCTTCCCTGCGTAAGCAAGAGGAACAGCCACAAAAACGCACTACCTGCTTGGGCAAAAGGTATTACCCTCAAGGAACAGTCCTGAGCATAACAGAGGTGAGAGCAGTAGAAGAAAAGGTGAACTCAACAGAGTAGAACACCCCCAACTACGAGAGAAAAATGGCAGAAAATAAAGGACCGTCGGGAACACAACTGAACCCAGAAGGCCGACAGGGACCCAAAAAACAGAAATTCTGTCCCCAACAGAGAGGAGAAATCCTGTCCATACAGCCCCCACTGACACCTGTCCAATAATAATAATAATAATAAAATCCAAAAAGGTAACATAAATTTATCAACCAATGAAAGTGTCAATGACACTGTAGCTTAACTTGTGTGTTGTGTTTGATGAAAAGGATAATGTTCAATGTTTATGAAAGGATTATGAAATAAGACAAGAATTGTGATAATTGGGAATATGTTCATTTCTGTTCCCTGTGTGCTATGTTTATGATAAAAATAATATGAGGTGTACACTGTACTAAAGAGCTGAGGGGTGGGTTAATATGACCTCACAGTTAATATATGTGGCCCTCACAGTTAACATATATCAACAAAATTACAATGAAATTATTCCAAAATGAGTCATCCTATCAAGTTACATTAAAATCCCTTCATAAATATGGCCTGTAGACTGTGCTAAAGGTTTTCGGGCTTCGGGCCCCTGTAGCCGTCAGTTTCCCAATTGCGTCCAAAGGGGACGTTCTCATCTAGACATTATATGAAGTCAACCTACCAAGTTACAATGAAATCCCTCCATAAATACGACCTGTAGACTGTGCTAAAGGTTTTCGGGCTTCAGGCACCTGTAGACATCACATTTGACCAACCACGACCAAAAGGGGATGTCATCATCTAGGCATTATATGGAGTCAACCTAACAAGTTACAATGAAATCCTTTCATAAATACGACCTACAGACATGCTAAAGGTTTTTGGGATCGGGCAGCCATCAAGGCTGAATGATCGTGACCAAAAGGGGACGTTCTCATCTGGACACTATTTGGAGTCAACCTACCAAGCTACAATAAAATCCCTTCATAATTATGACCTGTAGACTGTTCTAAAGGTTTTCGAGCTTTGGGCCCCTGAAGCCGTCACAGTTGCCCACTCGTGTCCAAAAAGGGACGTTCTCATCTAGACATTATATGAAGTCAACCTACCAAGTTACAATGAAATCCCTTCATAAATATGACCTTAGACTGTGCTAAAGGTTTTCGGGCTTCGGGCTCGGGCAGCCATCATGGTTGAATGATCGCAACCAAAGAGGACAATCTCATCTGGGCATCATCTGGAGTGATCCTGCGAAGTTACAATGAAATCCCTTCATAAATATGACCTGTAGACTGTGTTCAAGGTTTTCGGGCTTCGGGCACCTGTAGCCATCACAGTTGACCAATCACGATCAAAAGGGGATGTCATCATCTTGGCATTATATGGAGTCAACCTAACAATGTTACAATGAAATCCTTCTATAAATATAACCTTTTGTCTATGCTAAAGGTTTTTGGGCTCGGGCACCCATCAAGGCTGAATGATCACGGCCAAAATGGGACGTTCTCATCTTGACCTTATTTGGAGTCAACCTACCAAGTTACAATGAAATCCCTTCATAAATATGACCTGTAGACAGTGCTAAAGGTTTTTGGGCTTCAGGCACCTTTAGCCGTCAAAGTTGCCCAAATATGTCCAAAAGGGGACGTTCTCATCTAGGCATTATATGAAGTCAACCTACCAAGTTACAATGAAATCCCTTCACAAATATGACTTGTAGACTGTGCTTAAGGTTTTCGGGCTTCGGGTTCGGGCAGCCATCATGGTTGAATAATCGCAACCAAAGGGGACAATCTCATCTGGGCATCATCTGGAATGATCCTATGAAGTTACAATGAAATCCCTTCATAAATATGGCCTGTAGACTGTGCTCAAGGTTTTTGGGCTTCGGGCACTTGTAGCCAACACAGCTGACCAATTACGACCAAAAGGGGATGTCATCATCTTGGCATTATATGGAGTCACCCTAATAGGTTACAATGAAATCCTTCCATAAATATGACCTTTTACCTATGCTAAAGGTTTTTGGGCTCGGGAACCCATCAAGGCTGAATGATCGCGATCAAAAGGGGACGTTCTCATCTAGACATTATTTGGAGTCATCCTACCAAGTTACAATGAAATCCCCTCATAAATATGACCTGTAGACTGTGCTAAAGGTTTTTGGGCTTCGGGCACCTTTAGCCATCACAGTTGCCCAATCATGTCCAAAAGGGGATGTTCTCATCTAGACATTATATGAAGTTAACCTACCAAGTTACAATGAAATCCGTTCATAAATATGACCTGTAGACTGTGCTAAAGGTTTTCGGGCTTCGGGCTCGGGCAGCCATCATGGGTGAATGATCGCACGTTCTCATCTAGACATTATATGAAGTTAACCTACCAAGTTACAATGGAAATCCTTTCATAAATATGACCTGTAGACTGTGCTAAAGGTTTTCGGGCTTCGGGCTTGGGCAGCCATCATGGGTGAATGATCGCAACCATAGGGGACAATCTCATCTGAGCATCATCTGGAGTGATCCTAAGTTACAATGAAATCCCTTCATAAATATGACCTGTAGACTGTGCTCAAGGTTTTCGGGCTTCGGGCACTTGTAGCCATCACAACTGACCAATCACGACCGAAAGGGGATGTCATCATCTAGGCATTATATGGAGTCAACCTAACAGGTTACAATGAAATCCTTCCATAAATATGACCTTTTGCCTATGCTAAAGGTTTTTGGGCTCGGGCACCCATCAAGGCTGCATGATCACGATCAAAATGGGACGTTCTCATCTAGACATTATTTGGAGTCATCCTGCCAAGTTACAATGAAATCGTTTCATAAATATGACCTCTATACTGTGCTAAAGGTTTTCGGGCTTCGGGCTCCTGTAGCCGTCACAGTTGCCCAATCACGTCCAAAGGGGGACTTTCTCATCTAGACATTGTATGAAATCAACCCACCAAGTTACAATGAAATTCCTCAATAAATATGACCTGTAGACTGTGCTAAAGGTTTTCGGGTTTTGGGCTCGGGCAGTCGTCACGGTTGGCAGATCATGCCCAAATGGGGAAATTCGTATCTAGACATCATAAGGAGTCATCCTACCAAGTTACAATGAAATCCCTCCACATTAAACATGACCTGCAGACTGTGCTAAAAGTTTTTGGGTTTCGGGCTTGGGCAGCCATCACGGTTGATAGATCATGCCCAAAAGGGGACGTTCTCATCTAGGCACTATACAGAGGCATCCTACCAAATTACAATGAAATCCCTTCATAAATACGACCTGTAGACTGTGCTAATGGTTTTCGGGTTTTGGGCTCGGGCAGCCATACCGGTTGCCCGATCGCGACCAAAAGGGGACGTTCTCATCTAGATATGACCCCAAACCTGCATATGAAATTTCGTGATGATCAGACAAGAACTGCGGGGTGTAGCCCGTGCTAAAGGAAAATGTGAACAGACGTCACAGACTCACAGACTAACAGACTTCCGCACGCGTGATGGCAATAGCTTATCTTGACTATGTCAAGTTAAGCTAAAAAATTATATGTCTGAACCGCAAGGTACGCGAAAGTTGTGAGCAAACACAGAGAATATATAAAATACAATAAAAATAAGTTGAAATTAATAACGAGAATATATAAAACACAGTCCTGTTATTATACGATCCACAGATCCATAATTCCAGGCACAGGTTACCATTATCAACGAGATGAATTATCACTGTTTCTCAATGCAAATGGACGTCTCGCCAAGCCAGCGGACGAAAAAAGAGTAATTCATTAGTTACTAACTGAGCATTGGTCCCGGAAGCCGTGGATCTGTAATAGGAGAAGATCGTCCCCTACTGGGTGTGCGTCGGTAGCACTCGACCCAGTTTTGGCTTATTTTTTCTTGGTTTTGACTTATTTTTTCTTGGTGCTTTTGCACCACTTTTCTTTTCCAAATCCCCTGGGAAAGATCAAAATAGAGAGTATATTTTCTGAGTTAGGGACTTCCACTGTAGTGCAAGCCTGTAGTAAACAATTGTAGGGTAGGCTGATAAGAAAGGGACATAACTCATGTCAAAAAAATTGGACGGAACCTATATTTTTACTTGACCTCAATTACTAGCAGGGTAATATACATACCAGCTTTGTTTGAGATCAATGCAAACTGGAGTTACTGGATGGCAACCAAAAATTTTAATGGATGGTCAAATTCTAAGTTGAAAAAGGTCTGTAACTCATGTAAAAATAATTGGACGGAACCCATATTCAAACTTGGCCTCTATTACTAGCTGGGTAATACACATACCAACTTTGGTTGAGGTCAAATAATCCAAATTGGAGTTATTGGTCAAAACCAAAAATGTTAACAGACAGGGATGGATGGATGGACAGCTGGATGGATGGACAGCTGGATGAACAGACAGACAGGCAGACTGATTACTTAATACGACCATTTTTTTTAAACAAGCATATAAAAACTACCTGTAGAGTTTGGTAGAAGAATTAGGTCTGAGGCCTGGGGCCCTGTACAGTACGTGGAGAGTGTATTATCACTAAATCACCCGCAGAGTGGAGATTCCACCTGAGCAATAATTGCAAATTTGTAGCAAAGCATAACCAGCACCAGCAAAGTTTCAGCCAGTGGACCTCCGGGTTAAACCCGGAGGTCCATTGGCTGAAACATTGCTTGTGGCTTTTGTCGATATATACTAAATTTGAAAGCTATAGCTTGGGTGATAACTCCACTACGTGGGTGATTTAGTTACAATCCACTCTCCATGTACTGTATATGACTCACATGATTGATCGATCTGAACCAAAATGAGAAATTCAACCCAACATTCATTCAAGTCGTGGCCTGAAGGCTGTTTCAAAGGTTTTGAGAGCTAGGCCTTGTGAATCCCTCACCGTTGACCAATATGACCAATTTAAAACAAAATACATGTAGGATGTTCTCATCCAGTCATCAGACCAGGTCATACTACCAAGTTACTATGAAATTGCTTTATAAATACTTCGAACCTGCACAAATGTCACAGTTGACAGATCATGACCAAACTAGGATATTCTCATCTAGACATCATACAAAAAGAAAGGATGCCGTTCCATGTTTATGAAAGGATTATTAAATAAGACAAGAATTATGATAATTGACAATACGTTAAGTTTTGTACTTTATAGTTTATGTATTCAATAAGAATAATAAGAGGTGTAGACTGTGATAAAGGAAATTAAACTCGAACTTGTGTGGCCTTCATGGCTGACTGATCTCAACCAAAGCTAGGCAACAGGATGAAATAACTAGATATCATACCGAGTCATCCTACCAAGTTACAATGAAATCCCTTCATAAATATGACCTGTAGGCAGTGCTGAAAGCATCTAGGTCATGTGCCCAAGCAGCGGTAACAAGTGACCAATCATTACCAACATAGTACAGTCTCATCTAGACATCATACTGAGTCATCCTGCAAAGTTACAACGAAAACGTTTCATAAATATGAACTGTAGACTGTGCTAAAAAAATCTAGGTCATGTGCCCATTTCACCATCATGGTTGACCGATCACGACTAAAGTAGGATGTTCTCATCTGGACATTATACCGAAACATCCTACCAATTCACAAAGAAATCCCTTCATAAAAACAACCTGTAGACTATGCTAAAGGAATCTAGGTCACGAGTCCCTGCAGCTGTGACTGTTGACCAAACCTGACCAAAATAGGAAGTTCTAATCTAGACATTATATGGAGTCATCCTACCAAGTAACAATGAAATCTCTTCATAAATACCTGTAGACTGTGTTAAAGATTTTGGAGTTTCAAAACTGTGGAGCCATCACAGTCGACTGATCACAACCAAAATGGGACATTCTCAACTAGACATAACTTTGAACCTGCACATGAAATGTAGTGGTGATCGGACAAGAACAACTACGAGGTACATGTATCCTGTGCTAAAGAAAATGTGAACAGACTCACGGACTAAGAGACTCACAGACAAACAAATTCAAAGACTCACAGACTTCCGCACACATGATGGCAACAGATTATCTTGACTTTGTCAAGTTGAGCTAATAATGGTGATAATATAGATTTTATATTCTCTTATATCTTGATTGACAGAGCCTAGTGAGCACTGTTAACTCTTTACCCAATGTAGACGATATCAAAATTTATTATTTTAAATAACATTTTTTTTAATTTTTCAAAAAATTTCAACAAAACCATATCATGTGACCCCTCGTTGGAACGAGCTTGATGAGCTCGTTCCAATGGGGGGGGGGGGGGGGGTCACATGATATGACTTTGTTGAAATTTTTTTAAATATAATACTTTTTCAACTGCTGAATTTGCATATTACACGGGCGGATGCGGCCGATTCGTTGGGTAAAGGGTTAAGCAAAGGGGAGTATGAAAAAAAACAACCAACTTCTTGTTTACTGAATATTCCCGTTGACCAAATTTTTTTCATCCACAAAAAGTTATGCAACCAACAGGGTTTGATAGATACTTACCATCCATAACTAAATCATCTTCATCTAGATCCTGATGCTCCTCAATCTTTGGTCCTTCCAAAATACCAGTGATCTGACCAAGTTCTAACCACTCAACTATGAAGGAGTTTGGTCTGTATGGAAGACCATCAAAACCCAAAAACTGTTTACTGAAAAGGCTTCTTTTATTTGAATCTTCCATAAATGATTGAAGCAGACTCTCATGTAATATTTCTTTCTCAGCAGATTCTATCTTCATTGCTAATCTATCCATTGCATCTTTCTGTAATTTCATTTCATCTAAGGCCATCATTTTTGCTTTGAAAATTTCACGTGGAATAGTTCTGCTCTTACGCACCTTTATTCTCACTTCTCTAAGGTTAAATGGTTTGAGTTTCTCACTGGAGCTCCGACCACCAACTCGAAGGATGTCACCTTGATAAAAGTCTGATAACTCCTCAAGAAACTGATCAAGGGCATGATTTGTATAACACACAATAAGAATTGGTTTGTGGTCTGTCACACCTTGCCGGTTTACACTCCAGACAGGTTTGTTGTGTAAAAGAGCTTTAACAATCTGTAATCCAATGTATGTTTTACCAGTGCCTGGTGGTCCCTGTGTAATGACAAACTGAGATGTTAATGCAGTCTGAATAGCAGTATATTGAGACTCATCAAGATGTAACTCTTCTGGAGATGGCCAAGACTTTTTGTCTAGAATGTGAACACTTTGTGCTCTCTTTGATTCTGCAGAAAATCTATACTTGTGAGAATTTATTTCACCTCGTCTTTCATCTGTAAAGTGAGAACTATCCTTCAAGATAATATTCCGGTCAATAAGAGGACGCAAGTCATATGTTGCAAAGCCATGACCCTGTCTAAGATATGCTGGAGGTTGAATATCTGTATCACATTCTACAATGTGACATTCAAATGGTAAATCCCCTTCTTTCACATTTTGCATACCACTTAGAACATGTCTATAAGCCTCAAAGTAGGCAGTTGTCTCTGCCATAGTAAAATGTGTATCAGCTCCTATTTTTAATATGTTAATATCACTATTTTCAAATCTAACATTTATAAATCCTTCTTTCAAATCTTCTGGCTTACGATCTGCAACTGTTGCAAAAAGAAATGTTTTAAAGTTATTTGATGACAAACACAGCAAAGATCCGTATATCAATCTCTTACTTACCGCCCAATTGACATATTTGAAACGACTTACATCAAAATTGAGTCTGTATTCTAGGCTAGTGAAAGAACAAATAGGGCAAACAATTCTAACATTATCATATACTCTCAAGTCAGTTATCCTTTTCCTTGATCTTCCTCTTCTTCCTCCATCATCATCTGCCAATAGATATTCAGCAATTCCTTCTCTTAATGGAGCAATAAAATCTTCTCTTAATAATCGAAATTGCACATCTAAATAATTATCCAAGTCAGCAAATCTACCCTTTATTTTATTTGGTCTGATGTATGGCTGCTCATCTGAATTAATATCTCTGTCCACTGGAAAAATCGAAATTTCTCGAAAATCATCAGGTGGAGGCTCATTCTCAAATTTGTAACCTGGTATTTGTTTAAGAGACTCCATTTGCAATTTTTTAAACATTGTTTCCTGAGTTAACTCAATCATCTTCAGTTTATCAAATATTTCACTGTCAGCAATTATAGAAGTATTCGGTAATCGTTCAATCGTCATTTTCACCATTGTGGAGGCACCTTTTATAGCAGCAAAGGAATGAGGCATTCTAGTACCCACTTCATGCAACAAAGTAAGGAAGTCTGTGACTTGATGTTTACACTCTTCCTGCCTGTTCACAGAATCTTCTTCACTAATTCCAATAAATAAGGTTTGCACATGTTGACATAAAAATGATGAGTTTGGTAGAGAGGCCAGAATTTCATTCAGAATTTCAGGAGTTGAATGACAACTACAGCATTTTCGCAACAAAATTAATAAAACTTTAATCATTTCTGGGTTCATAGCTGGTAAATTCACCAACTCTTTAAATCCGTTTTCATTTGAGCCTAAAGCTAAGACAATTTTTGATGGTTCTTTTTCAGTGAGATCTCTAAAGAAACGAAGACCTTTAATTCTTGTTTGTTGATGAGATGGTCCTTGACCAGTCATTTTTGCCATGTTTCCTTGTCTACTCTTTTCAGTTCTGTTATTTGGTTTTGTATTTTGCCAATCTCTGTTGTTGTTCACACCCCTCAGACTAGGTTCTCTGTGTCTTTCCTGACCAATGCGATTCTGCAAACTGCTTTCCCTATTTCTTCCAAATGCTGGATTTTTTTTCCCAGTTTGCTGGTCTTGTAGGCTGGAAACAGCATTTGCACTGAGACCTCTATTTCTTCTCTGACTGGGGATTTTCTGCATATTGTTCGGTAAACCTCGCTCATGTTTGTGTCTTGGTTTTTCATACTGCTGGTCTTTCTGGCTGGAGACATTATTTGCACTTTGTTTCCTATTGTTGTGCCAATCAGTTCTTTGTTGCTTATTGCTTCTGGTATGATCATGCATTTCATTTTGCCGACCTCTCCTACTGTTCATATCAGTTCCACTCCGTTCTCCATATATTTGCCTTTGGTCATGGTGCCTGTTATTGTGGGTGCTATTTCTGCAAAGACACAATAAATATATGGTAAACAACTTACCATTTTATGTGTATTCTGCTACATGGAAACAAATCTGTGAAAATCTTTAATGACAATCAGATTCTCGTGAAATTCTGATGCCTATTATTTTACCACTGTATTAAAAAGAGGCCAACTTTAATCCCAGTGCACTAGTATATATTTAATTCACTGTCCATTTCAATTCTAAAAGAACAGGCAAGGACTGATAAATTTCAAGGCATTTTCTCGACATTTTTAAGCATTTACAAGGCCCTACAACTTCAAGAATTTTCATGGCCCAGCCTTCACTAGTCTTAACTAGTACCCTTCAGTCATTACCTTCTCACACTGCCTTAAATTCAAGTGCATATAAAACCACATTAGTATGATTACTTGGTACATGCTTCATGTGTTTTTTGTAAATGTTAATGACTTTCCAAGGGCTCCTGGCCCATTTTCCAAGATTTCAAGGCCTTGAATAATTAATGTCTCAAAGTGAAATTCAAAGTCATTTTTCTTGAGAACCCTGTAGAAACCTTTGATGTGGTACAGGTACTGCTCCCCATGACATGCCATATACTCTCTTCAAATGCAAATATTCTGTAACTTACTTATCTAACCCATAACATGTATTACATTTCCCAAATCCACTAAAAACATATAACACTATCTGACTAAGTAGAAATAAATAATCTGAATTTAAAATGACATTTTAAAATATAGCCAATTTATTGAAGCCACTGTTTCCCATAATTCATCTGGTAATTTACCCCTGTGCATCAGACTCCAACTTTCGGACCAAAACTTCAAATTCTCTTGTCCAACAAATAGCCTTATGTAATCATATATCTGATACTAAAAATATATCTCCAATTTACATGGCATTGGTTTCAACATATGTCCTATGTTCATAATTTCACCCATGTGTAAAACTGCAAAACTGTAAAGCTGAACCACATCATATTTTGTAAATACTACTGAATAAAATTCACAATTTGAGCGCAGCCAAACTAAATTTAATTGCCAATTGGCACATTCAATAGCAAACTATTGGAGCTATTAACTGGTTGAGGGCTAGATAATTTTTGGTGGATTGAATTGGTTATTCAAAATTTGTTTTATTACAAATTACTGGAGAGTGCACAGGCACTCTCCAATAATTTGTAATAAAACAAATTTATATCAACAAAATACTGATTGCATTTGACTGAATATGAAACATGAGCAAGGAAAATATTGGCTTTTGCTCTGCTACCATCATTTCTTGGAAAGCCCTGATAGTGGCTTCTAGCACTCTACCAGTGATTTTTGGAAGGGAAAAATCAAGACCATTTTCCTCAGAATTAATCAATTATAAGGAAAGGAATAAAATATTTTCAAAATGGATATATCCAACTTTCTGGACTCAAACAACCTTGAAGGGAAAAAAATACATGATTGCTAAGGATTTTTATCAAATTTTTATAGGGAATTTTTAAGCAGTTTACAGAACATTAATGAATAAATTACCTTCCTTAGGGTTGAAAAAAATTTAAAAATCTGTTTCTCAGACCTTCTCGCATGGACCTTTTGGCTACCGCATGCCCTCTTTTTATAATCAATGCAAACTTAAAATAAAAATTAACCCCTTACCCAACTTAATGACCAAAACCGGCCAGCGCTATTCACAATGAAAGTGTCAATGACACTGTAGGTCAGCTTGACAAACTTGAACTTGGTAAGTAATAAATGAAATGGCAAAATTGAAGATCATTGGTACCAATGTTATTTGATGAAATTTCAACATAACAGCATCGTGTGTGCACAACATCAGAGTAATCCATGCATTTTTAAATGTAAACTGTAAGACTGTCTAAAGGAAGAATGTTGATACATAAATGCAGTATGTTCAGAGGTTATTGTAAATGGCAACTTTTTTCACAGAAATGAATGCTAATCAATAGCTCTTAACTAAAGGTCTTGCCTAAGAGCACACCAAGTTCAAAAACAATCCTAAGATAAATGTGGCCTGTAGACCATGCCAAAGAAGAATGTTGATGCACAAATGCAATAAATTCAAAGATTGTTGCTAACAGCAACAGTTTTTGATGGAAATGAAAAGAAAATCAAACCTCTCCTATCTTTGTCACCGTACATAAGCATACAAAGTTTCAAAACAACCTGATAATGAATGTGCCCTCTGAGGCATGCCAAAGGAAGATGTTAATGCACAAATGCACTAAGTAGATGGTCACTGCTTGTGGCAAAGTTTTTCCGTTTTTTTTTATGGAAATTTATAAATATACCTTGCAGAGAGTGCAAAAGGGATAAGTTGATGCACAAATGCAGTAAGTTCAAAGGCTGGTGATAACAACATTAATTTTTTATGGAAATGAAAAAAAGCAATAGCTCACATCTAGAGGTCAACCCGAACACACATACCAAATTTTAAAGTGATCTGATCATAAATGTGCCCTGAAGGGTGTGTTAAATGGAAATATTGAGGTCTGACTAAACTAAGTTCAAAGGTCAGTGGCAACATTTTTTGACAGAAATGGAAGAAAATCAACAGCTCCCATATAGATGTCACCCCACACAAGCACACCAAGTTTGCAAGCGATCCAATCATAAGTGTGCCCTGCAGGGTGTGTCAAAGGGACATATTGATGCTTAACTGCACTAAATTTTTACTAAGTTCATCAGAGGTTGTTGCCAATGGCAACTATTTTTGACGGAAAAGGAAGAAAATCGATAGCTTCCATCTAGAGGTAACCCAAACACATCCTGATCATAAATGTATGTAGGGCGTGCCAAAGGAATATGTTGATCCCTGACTAAACTAAGTTCAAAGGTCGTTGCCAGTGGCAACATTTTTTGATGGAAAATGGAAGAAAATCTATAACTCCCATGTAGAGGTCACCCCAAACAGGCATGCCAGGTTTCAAAACAATTCAATCATAAATGTGCCCTGCAGGGTGTGACAAAGGGGAATATTGAGGTTTGACTAAACTAAGTACTAAGAATGTTGCCAAACATTTTTTGACGGAAATGAAAGAAAATCGATAGCTCCCATCTAGAGCTTACCCCAAATAAGCAAACCAAGTTTCAAAGTGATCTGGTCAAAACTGTGCACTGCAGGGTGTGCCAAAAGTGAAATATACCAAGTTTCGAAGTGATCTGATCATAAATGCGACCTGTGCTGTGTGCCAAAGGACATTGTGTATGTACGTATGTATGCCGACGGATGAGAAGTGATGGCAATAGCTCAGCTTGACTTTGTCAAGTTGAGCTAATAAAAATCCTATGAAAAATCGAAGAGTTAGGCAGGCAAGCATTTGTGCAGGAAATCTTTTGATAATTGTGAGGAGGAGTCAAGTGGATTCAGTTTAGTAGGAAATCCACCCTACTACCAAGGATGATTACAGCACAAAATTTGTCAAATAAAAACTTCCTGCCCACATGCACATCTATGCTTCAGACTGATACTTCACACCAAGTTTCATAAAAATCCCGTGAAAAATGTAGGAGTTGAACAGACAATGTTTTGTGATGGATGGATGGATGAATACCACTTCAAGACCCTCTCCCGACTTAGTCAGTGGGTGATAATAACTAGTGGGCTGACCCACCCTGGGATGGGCAGTCCCACTCATACAATGGAAAATTTCTAATTGCATTGCATATCATGGGAGATAATCAAAACTAGAATTTCCAGCTTGACACACAATGAATGGACACACACTTCCCATTTATATAGTAGGTTATTCTATTTCCACAAAGTTAACCCTTTACTCAATGCACACGATATGAAAATCATTCATTTTAATTAATTTTCCACAAATTTCAATAAAATTATATACTACTCAAAGTTTGCGAAGCACCAAGTATATCCAACAACCTGCTTTACTTTTTAGTTGAAATATTATTATGAAAAGTGTATATATTTTTAATTTAATTATATTTTTAATGATTTAAGTACAGAAACAAAGATTTTATTTGTGTTTGACATTATTTTTTAGCTTTTGAATATGATAACCATGGAAAATGAATATTATTGGTAAAAGAGGAAATATTCCAATATGCCAAAGAGGTTGATGGAGTGACCTGGTATGGGTTCAGTATTGAGTATGAGATTCATTACTGTTAATTACAGCTTGATGCCTTCTCATGCTCCCGATAAGGTTCCTGGTGGTCCTTTGTGGGATGTTGTTCCATTCTTGGACCAACATGGCACCAAGCTCCTGGACACTTCTTGGCTGGACTGGATGGGCTGAAATTGTAAGCTGCAACTCATTCCAGACATGTTTGATTGGATTGAGGTCAGGGGATCTTGCTGGCCAGTCCGTATGTTCAATCTCCTCCCTCTGTTGGTACTCTCCAACAGCATGGGCAACATGAGGACAGGCATTATCGTCCATCAGAATGAATCTATCACCCACTGCACCTGCATACAATCTGACGTGGACATCGAGGATCTCATCAATATACTGATGTGCAGTCAATGTACCACGTTCAAGGACACAGAGCTCTGTACGTCCCTCCCAGCTGATGCCGTCCCAGACCATGATTGACCCTACACCATAGCGGTCATGCTCAGCAATGTTGGCTGCATGGAATCGCTCTCCTGGTCTTCTCCATATCCTAGAACACCTATCTGGGTGTTCTAGGCAGTACCTTGACTCCTCTGTAAAAAGGACAGGTCGCCAATCTTCTCTGGTCCATCCCACATGGTCCATGGCCCATTCATATCAAGCCTGGCATTGGTTCTGGGACAGTGGAATGCGATCGGAGACCACATTCGTGCAACCTTGCCCGGATAGTCTGCGTCGAAACATTTACCTCGGATGCAATCTGAATGTCACTGCAAAGCTGGGTCACTGTGTCAATGAATGATCAAAAATCTGTCTTCAGCTTCAGCTGCAGATGTTGCCCTGTCTCTGCCACCACGATACCGTCTTACTGGTGTGCCATACTGCTGAAATCTTGCCCAGACTCTGGTGATCACCGTATGGTGCACACCAAGGGCGTCACCAATCTGACGATGGGTAGCCCCTTGCTCCACCATCCCTACAGCCCGCCACATTTCTGCTTCAGACAAATGTCTTCTTACATTTCCCATATTCAATCATTAAATCACAAGGGTTTGTGTTGAAATGAAGACTGAAGACCCTACACGTCATGTAGACAGTACACAAAAACTTCATGAAAATCAAGGGGTACATGCTTTCCATGACTATCATGAAAAGTCTGCCTGTCAAGAGAGCTAATATAAACACTGGGGACCATCTCAATACATTCCTCAATCATATCCACCAAAGATATCACAAATATGTCACCAGCAAATTTCACAATGATGTGTCAAATATCTGGTGCTTAGCAAACTTTGAGTAGTATATTATGTGAGCACTTTAACGGACACTGCTTGACAAGCTCATTCCGACATTGAGGGGTCATATGATATGGTTTTGTTGAAAATAAAGGTAAATTTAAATTTTATAGTAAATTTCCTTTCTTATTATACCTACCACAATTGTTTACAAACAGGCTTGCAGTACAGTAGATGTCCCCCATCTCGAAAGTATACTCTCTATTTTGTTCTTTCCCAAATTGTTTGGGAACGAAAAAGTGGTTTAACCCTTTACCTAACATGAAAAGCAGACGACACATGCTAACAAAATTCTTGAATAACTAATTTTTTTCATTTTTTGTCTCAAAAACATAGGTTATGACCCCTCATTGGAACGAGCTCGACGAGCTTGTTCCAAAGAGGGGTCATAACCTATGTTTTTGAGACAAAAATGAAAAAATAATGAAAATTGGAGATTTTTGTGAATAGCGCTGGCCGGTTTTGGCCGTTACGTTGGGTAAAGGGTTAAAAGTACCAAGGAAAAATAAGCCAAAACTAGGTCAAGTACGGGCCAGCGCACACCCAGTAGACCCTCTTCTCTGTACTTACTCCACAGCTTTCCGATACAAGTGCACAGACGTATAACCAACATGTCATTCTATTTGAATCCGCCAACACTGGAGTTATGTAATTAGTGTGGAGGAAGGATTCTTACCTGTATAAGGAGACGGAAGGGCCTCCAGGTAAACAATTGTGGTAGGTATAATAAGAAAGGAAATTTACCATAAAAATTCAATTTCTTATCAACCTACCTCACAAATGTTTACAACAGGCCGAATAGACAGTAGGAGGAGAGAATCACATAATCAACTCCTCACCCTAATCTGACTGTGCTGGGACCATGGACAGAAGAGGCCTATAAAACAATCACCTCACAAACACTGAAACAGACATGAAAGGCATATGGCCATGTGTGACATACAGACAGAAAGGACTGTAACCAAGTACAGGGCTGGAACTGACCCTGAAAGAAGAACCTAATGGCTAGGATTGATAACAGCCTGAGCAGAAGAAATAGGTCATAAAGAAAAAAGGTCCCGAGACTGCTCCTACAACTGACGCAGATAGGTGGAGAAAGTAGATGCATTTCTCCAGTTGGCTGCCAACATGACAGAGTTAGCATAAGCCCAGGAGGTAGACAATGCACGCACCTCGTGGGAAGAAATGCAATTGAAAATACAACTATCACTCGCCAAACGTGATGTATGAAGCTTAAATAGCAAGACAAATCCACCTAGAAATGGATTGAGGAGAGATCTTCTATCGATCAGGGATAAGAGACACAAAGAATCGCTTCCTGCCTTTCCTAATAAACTGTGTTCAGTTGAGGTAAAGCCGAATTGCATGAACTGGACAGAGCAAAGGATGATTACCATCAACTGAAGGAAGATCGTGGATACAGATAGGAAGCGAGTAGTTTCTGGTATCTGATTCTTGGCCAGAAAGGAGCAATCAGTGGTAAAAGTAACTCTGCTGGCAGAGCACCTGAAAAAGGCCTAATCAACCTAGAGGGTGTGAAGCTCACTAACTCTCCTGGCTGAGGTACAGCCATCTCAGAAAAGCTCTCTTGTATATGAGAAAATGCATATCCACCTGGAATAATGGTTCAAACGGCACCTCCCTCCCCCCCCCCCCACCCTCCCACCAAGCTAAGCAGCACCCAAGAAAGATTTTCATCTTGGGGCCAGCTACAAAACCCCAGGCCTTTTCAAAGAAAAGTGCTGAATAAAACTGGAGAGGTACTGATTAGTGGCAATACGATGCTTTCCCACATACAAGAAGTTCTCCAAAAGCATAGACCTGTACCCCTTGATGGTAACAGGCTGGAGACCCCAAGAATCAAACAGATATACTAGAACCTCGGCAAACTGTGTAATTCGAAGGGTTGGCATAATCAACAGAGTGATCAGCAAACCATCCACAGAAGACCTTCCACTTAGCTGCATAGTCTAAACCAGTGGCGTGCAACCTTGAAGAAGAAATGCACTCCACTGCTCCTCTCGAATAACCTCTATGGAGATGATAGAACTGGACAAAAAGTATGTGTGAAGGCACAATGATGTCGGGTTGATGCGATACCTCCTCGGGTTACCTTGACTGAGAAATTCATG
The DNA here is from genome assembly GCA_031216915.1 of Pictodentalium vernedei. Classification (NCBI taxonomy): domain Eukaryota; kingdom Metazoa; phylum Mollusca; class Scaphopoda; order Dentaliida; family Dentaliidae; genus Pictodentalium; species Pictodentalium vernedei. Next base: position 173,754,393 of record CM062290.1, read on the forward strand.
ACGCAGAGGGAGACATACCAGAACCACCTCCAACACAGGACAGAGCTGATTGATCCACACACGCTGAGGCGACAGGGGAGCGATCAGAATGATTCGACAACTGCAGGTTCGTATCTTGGCTAGAACCTGAGGCAGAATCATCGGGAAGGCATAGACTAGTGCGTTCCAAGCAAGTGACAGAGCATCCACGGAGAAAGCCAGTGGATCTGGACATGGGGAAACGAAAGTGTCCAACTGATGGTTCCAACAGGTCGCAAACAGACCGATGTGGGGATGACCCCAGAGATCGCAAAGCAACTGGAATACTGCTCTGTGAAGCATCCACTCGGTGGAAATGAACTGTGCCCCATCGGGACAGGGAACCAGCTAGGAGTTCAGATGACCAGGAATGTGACAAACCACCACACCAAAGTTAACATCCTGAGAGAGCAGTAGAAGATTCATACATGGGAATACACTGGTTCCGAATGTAAGCTACCACTGTCGAATAGACGGACAGCAGAAGAATCTGATGATTCAAAAGGTGGGGAATCCACTGCCAGAAACTCAGAAGGTGGTTGATGTGAAGAGCCGCCTGATCCTGGTCCCAAATAACGAGAAGGGAAAGACTTAGAGGATCCAACAAACCGCCCTGTCCGAGATCGCTGGCATCTGCCATCAGAACACGATCGGACGTGGGCAAATCCAACAGAACTCCTTGCATAATCCACTGGACATCCATCAGGAAAGGAGGTGACAAATGAGAGAAGCTGGTAACTAATGCATCAGATGCAGTGGCTTGACATTTGGCCTCCAATGACTGAGCAGAAAGTGTTGGAAAGGTCTGACATGCAGCCGACCTAAAGGAATGAGTTCCGTCACCAAACCACAGAGACCAAGCAACCGGAGAATACTCCGAGCTGTAGCAGACGTGGACTGGGTCAGAGTCAAGATAAAAGCCGAGAGAATCACTGCACTCGACTGGGGTACTGCCACCATATTCAGCTGAGTACGGAAGTCCATCCCCAGATGACAAAACAACTGAGAAAGGACCAGGTCAGTCTTCTCCTCGTTGACTCTGAACCCTAGCGACGAAAGCAGGTTCAACTGTGCATCAACATCGGACTCCAAAAGAGCAGCATTGGAGTGCCTCTAGAGGATATCATCCAGATACGCCAAAGTAGTAACCCTGGACTGTGTGTGATCGAAGGCTATCACATGCAACATCAGTCGGGTGAAGGCCCAAGGAGCCAGGTTGAGGACAAAAGGCATGGCCTTGAACTGGTAAACCCGTCTCCGAAAAGCAAACCCGAGATACTTTCATGATGTCTGATGAATGGGAATGTGAAAGTAAGCGTCTTGCAGGTTGATGCTGGAAGCGACCTCTCCCTGGTGAATGGAGCGGCAAACCGACCTGAAAGTCTCCTGGCTGAACTTGGGAGCAACGATAGACTGGTTCAGGATACTGAGATCGATTACCGATCGGAGTTGGCCGACCTTCTTCAGTACCAATAACAGGTGGGAATAAAATCCCACTGAATGTTCTTGACAACCCGATCGCCCCCTTTGACAGGAGATTGTCTATCTCCGTGATACAAAATTCCTGACGTGAATTGTCTGAAGGAACTTGAGTTGGAAGCGGCACCCATGACAGAGTGGGGTGCCTCTGGAAGAATATCTGCAGACCAGACCAAACAACATCTAACTCTGATATCCTTCCTCCAACCTGGGATGAATCGAGGTGAGGACCTTCACTTCGAGCCCCGCCGAGAACCGCGAGAGGAGAAACCAACTCCTCTACTAGTAGAAGGTTCCTGAGACCTCCCTCGGTTCTGCTGGCACTTACCCTTGCCACGCGAGTAAGAAGAAGCAGAGGCAGGAGGATCAGCCCTTTACTTCACGGCAGATGAAGCAGAAGGGCATTTGTTAGGCTTGAAACAGCCCCGGCCTCCAACAGAAGGCGGATCAAGCTGGCGAAGCAGCAGCTGATCTTTGGAATGACGCAGGATGTCATCCCGGACCGTCGACATGGAATCATGGAATAGACGTGGACCCACCAAAGAAGAGTATCGAAGAGCAGTGTGCTGCACTTCAGGAAGGGCACGGCTAGTATCCAGCACTGTGTTCCGGCGAAGTAATTCCAACTTAGCCGTGTTACAGGCATGCATGTGAGTAAGGTACATAAGCCCCTTAGAAAGCACACGCAAAGGAGCCTCTATGTCATCAAACTTATATGGAGGCAGATAAGCAGCCAAGGTAGGGACAACATGATCCGAGAGAGAAAGCATGCCCAGCATCTCTCTGGTAAAGTCCAACAGGAACTCCAAAGTTGCCAAATCCATAATTCAGCACAGGAGTGTTGTGAGTATCACTGATTCAGAGGAAAATTCAAAATGCATCTTGGCAAGATGGTGGAAAAAAAGACTGACACATTGGTTATACGTCTGCACATTGGTACTGGAGAGCCATGCAATAACGGCCGACTTGGGCTTGGAAAGCCTGAGGGAGCAGGAGTCCTGATCCAAGACCGTCAATGTCTGGAAGACGGACGGATTGGCGGAATCGTAGGAATGATAATGTACAGGGAGAAAAAGGTATCAGCCCTAGTGAAGAACAAAGTCTTCATAGCCTTGGAACTCAACTTGGAGTCCAATGTTGCAAAAGCTTTGACCACCTGTACCGACTGGTACGATCAAAGATGCTCAGAAGCAGGTTGCTCCACAGGCTGTAGATGCACGACCGATGATTGCGCCCTGGCTGAAGCCTCCGCCTGGTCTGACAGTTTAAGCTCTGGAAAGAATTCAAACACAAAGTAAAGAGCCGCCCCCAAGTCAGAAGACTCATGGCTCTCAATGTCAGGTGGTTCTGACCCATCTCCAGAGTCGGAAGACACATAGCCCATCTCGGGCATACCAGCCGATTCCTCCGATGATGTTGGAACACCTGGGGATCAGAAAGTGGCCTGCTTCCAATCCTGAAAGGTGGCGTGGGTGCCTGGAAACCACTAGGAGCCTCACTGGAGGTAATGGGAAGGCTCTTGGAACCTGCATGGTAATAATCATAATAATAATAATAATTTTAAAGCATAGAATCCACACACAGTGCTCAATGGCTGTATAATAATTGCATACATACATATACACAGATACACATACATTCTCTCACAAATGCATTGATACATGGATCACTATTATCATTTATTGGTGCCCAATGCCACATCAACAACCAAGGCTATATCATGGCGATAAAAGCGACAGACCCTAAAAGTAAAAAGGCCTCCCTCACAACCCAAATCTGCCGGTCCGACTTGGGAAGGATCAGGCAATTTAAGTGGCTTCGCATCTGACCCTCTTAACCAGCAAAGGTTTATGATCCTCAAGAACACCCAACGTGGAATGACGGGTGGCAGCTGAAGCATCTGAAGGCAGATGCTTATAGGGGTATGAAATATCCTGACGATCTGGAGTGCGGGAAAACAGGAAAGTTGCCACGGACCTCTGAGGGACAGAAGTTCCAGGCTGCACAAATTGTGCCAGTCTCATAAAACTGGCCGACAGACCAGAGTGTGAAGACAGAAGCGCAACAGAGTCCATGGTGACCCCCACCATGGGCATCGGAATCCAAAGCAAAACCTGCATGGCTTGACAGCTGAGAGACCACAACAGAGGAATCAGCCAGCAACCCATTCCCGCTTTGCCAAGTTGAAGCCAGGGAAGGCTGAGGCCGATATCCCATATCCAAATGAGCAGATATTCCTGCAGACCTCTGCAAGGATAAGCCAAGGCTGGCTGAAATGGAGACTGAAGACATCACAGAGCAGCAGCTGTAGCAGGAGATTCTTCGGTAGCTGTTGACACCAGTGGAAAAGTGGAGAGAGCTCGGCTCCAAAGGAGGAGACACAACCCTAGTGACCACCTCAGATGTCGACTGGAGAGGGACAACCAGGCATCTCTTCACCAGAAACGACAACAGCTCCGGCAGTATCCACTGCAAGAATAGACTACAAATCGCCCATGGAGGGGGGTAGAACTCTCACCAGACAGGGTTGTGTTGGGAGGCCCCAAATGACAGCATTCCCCTTTCTCGTAGTTGCAGGAAGAACCGCCCCGAGAATGCACCACATGGTTCACGGAAGCCCAAAAGGTGAATGACCAAGACCCACAGAGCCTACAGGATCACTCAGCCGAACACCCATTACAAGTTGAGCATGAAGCATGAGAGACCTCCACATGCTTTGGAAGTAAGCAGAAGTAGATGGGATGGTGAACCCAAAGACAATGAAAATCAGAACACCACCAACTACCAGAGGAAAGTGACAGGAAACAAAGGCCCAGTGGGAACAAAAAAGAACCCAAATAGCCTTAATGGAGGGGAGAAATGCTACCACAACAGCCCCCCCTCCCCCCCCACCCCCCCACTAACACCTAACTCCAAAATAAGCAATATTCAAAAGGCTAGCCTCTCTATATAAAACAAATACCGAGCCACACTGTACACCAAAACTGCATACGAACAAGGGGCCTGAAGTGCTCATCTTGAACAGAACACAATTTAAAGAACGAGTCTACATTAAGCAAGCCATCTCCATAGGCTACTCTGTCAATCCTTGAGTCCCTCAGGAGTGACAAAAATAATCTGGCCATCATGCCTTTTCTTCAGTTAATCAAAAAGTAAAATGTAGAGCTCCCCTATGAAGCCCCTTGATACAACCTATGTGGATTAATCTTAGTTACACACCTCCAGAGGGTACTGAATACAAAATTTTTAATTCTTCAGCAAAATTGCCAATTCTGGCTCCCATAGAGAGCCCAAATATTAACCCAGGCTCTTGATTTGAACACAGTTGAATCTGACTTCCCTAGAGATATTGGGTACCGAATATGAAAGCATTCTGACTGTTGGATCTGAAGAAGAGAAATTGTAAAGAAATTTCTTCGAATTGCACTAAGTTCAAATTTGGGCTACCATAGCGAGCCCAACTATTAACCTGTGGATCCGATTTGAACAAGCTTGAATCTGGCCCCCCTAGAGATGTTGTATACCAAATGTGAAAGCATTCTGAAGAGTGGATCTGAAGAAGAAGATTTTTGAAGAAATTCCCTCATATTGTACTAAGTTAAATTTCATGTTCCCATATGCAGCCCAAATATTAACCTAGGCACTCAAATTGAACAACCTGGAATCTGCCCCCCCCCTGCTCCCCCCCTGCCCCCCCCCCCCCCCCCCCCCCCCCCCCCCCCCAGAGATGTTGTATACCAAATATGAAAGCATTCTGACTGGTGGATCTGAAGAAGAATTTTTTTAAAGAAATTTCCTCATATTACACTAAGTAAAAATTTGGGCTACCATAGTGAGCCCAAATATATACCTAGGGATCTGATTTGAACAAACTTGAATCTGACCTCCTTAGAGATGTTGCATACCAAATATCAAAGCATTCTGATTGGTGGAGCTGAAGAAGAAGATTTTTTTAAGTTACCATCCATATTGAACAAAGATAAGGAAGCCCAAATATTAACCTAGGGATTTGGTTTGAACAATCTTGAATCTGACCCTCATAACAATGATGTATACCAAACATTAAAAGATTCTGACTGGTGGTTCTGAAGAAGAAGATTTTTAAAGAATATTCCCCATATTACCCTATGTCAAAACTTCGGGATCCTGTAGTGATCCCAAATATGAACCAATGAGCTTTATTTCCACAAACTATTATCTGACCCCCCCTATGAATGCTGTATACCAAATATCAAAAGATTCTGATGATTGGTTCATGGAGAAAAGATTTTTTTAAATTTTTGCAAATATGATGACTCAGCATTTTTTCGATGCCCATTACAGAACACCCTAACATAACCGATGGCAATTTTTTTTACCATTCAATTCTACTGGTCCTAAGGATACTTCATACCAAATAACAGCTCTCTGTTCTGTGTGGTTTGGGAAATATGAGCGTTTGAAAATATTTCTATTTTTAGCTCCCAGGGTTCCCATGGGGATGCGGGAATTTTTTTTTTTTGCATGGGTCAAGTACTTATGACCCAATAATACCACAAACCAAATTTGGTTCATACTAAACTATTGGTTCAGGAAATAGAAATTTTGGGCGGGGCCAAAAATCTTACCCCTCCTATTACGAAACTAAATATTACTTCACGAACTTCGTTTGAACAAACTTGATTCTACACCTCATATGGAAGCTCCATAGCAAATATCAAGTCATTGTACACACTGGTTCTTGAGAAGAAGATTTTAAAAATATTTTGGAGCATTTTCCCCCACTCCCTCCCTATGGAGCTAGGCATGTTGAGTTGAACAAAAATACAATGCCCCTTTGGGACCATCTCTCACACAAACTTTCACTTGAATTGGCCCAGTGGCTTTGAAGGAGAAGACAAACAAGAGGCCTGTCATGCCTAGAGAGCTCCGCTGAGGGCCACTGATCGCATGGGCAATTTTCTTGATCCTGTGACCTTGACCCTGTGGGTTTACAGACCGTAGAATAATTGATGACACACTGTCTTTTGATAATAAATATTGTTATGAAGTTTGGTGTAAAAATATTCAGCGGTTCAGAAATTATGGCTTGGACAAACAAATATCAAAAATATCTTAAGATTTTCTTGATCCTGTGACCTGTGACCTTGACCCTGTGGATTTACAGACCGCAGAATAATTGATGACACACCGTCTATTGATAATACATATTGTTATGAAGTTTGGTGGAAAAATATTCAGCGGTTTAGAAATTATGGCTCGGACAAATAAAATGTTGACGACGGACAGACAGACGGACAGACAGACGACGGACGAATCAGTATAAGAAAAGCTCTGCTGACTTTGTCAGCGGAGCTAAAAAAGCTCTGCTGACTTTGTCAGCGGAGCTAAAAACATGGTGTTGACGGACGACAGACGGAGAGCAATGAGATTAGCTCAGCTTGACTTGGTCACGATGAGCTAAAAACGCCACTGAAAAGAATACAAATTTATGTCAAAAATGTGGTAAATAACAAGAAAATATACAATAAAAAATGCCCGTAGGATCACTGATCCAATGTCGAGTTGAGACAGCACAAAAGTGGGTTTAATCATTATCAACTTATCGTCTGGAAACCAGTTGTTTACAATTTACTATGTGAAGGGGCACTGTGACCTTTGACCTAGTGATTCCAAAATAAATAGGGCTCTTTCGTGCACCAATGCCAGTCTACCTATGAAGTTTCATGAACATGGATGGAACCATTGTCAAATTACCATCCAGAAACCAATTGTTTACGATTTATTATGTTCAAGGTCACTTGACCTTTGACCTACTGGGTCCAAAATAAATAGGGTTCTTCCTCTTACTCACCTAGGCCAACCTACCTATGAAGTTTCGTGAATGTGGGTCAAACCATTATCAAGTTATCATCTGGAAACCAATTACTATGCTGAAGGTCACTGTGACCTTGACCTTTCACCTAGTGAGTACAAAATAAATAGGGTTCTTCCTCTCACTGATGCCAACCTGCCTATGAAGTTTCATGAAAGTGGGTCGATCCATTATAAAGTTATCATCCAGAAACCAATTTTCATTTACTATTCAGGGCCACTGTGACCTTGACCTTTGAGTCCAAAATAAACTAGGGGCTCAAGAAAGCGTAAAATGCTCACCTGGACCAAGTTGTCCTAAACTGCAAGGGTTATGGGTATGGAGAAAATGTAATCTGAATGAACCATATGACAGATTCGCCAGCAATTTTTTTGTCCAATTGTTTCAACTGCTCAGAAGTAAGCTTCAAGCCAAATATAAAATCTCTAGTCCATGCAGTTTGGGAAATATTGAACATTTCATTTTTTTATTTTTAGCGCCTGGTGTTCCCACGGGGAACCGCGAAAAATTTTGGGGGCATGAATGAAGTATTTAGGGTCAACTAATGCCACATATAAAATTTGGTTCAAATCGCTCCATTGGTTCTTGAAATAGAAATTTTCAGGGGAGCTCAAAAGTCAGCCCATCCCCTGGAGAGTCCAAATATGGACCTATCAACTTTCTTTGAACAACTTTTAATCTTGAACACAAGAGGAAGTTTCATACCAAATATCAAAGCAATCCCACTTGTGGTTCATGAGAAGATGATTTTTAATAAATTTCACGATATTGTGCACAGGCCCAAGCCTAAAAAGGGCAGAGACCCCATTTGAACAAAACTAAAACAGAATATCCCCAAGATGATGTGGCCCATATATGTTTAAATTTGGGCCATTGGTTTGTGAGGAGAAGATATTTTTAAAAAGGTAAACATGTGATCTTTTTCCCATTCACTTCAGTGTTAAAAAAATGCTGAGTCATCATATTTTCATAACACCAAAAACAGACCATATGAGATTTGCCAGCGATTTATTTTTTTGTCCAATTGTTTCAACTGCTCAGAAGAAAGATTCATACCAAATACAAAATATCTCGTCCATGCAGTTTGGGAAATATTGGACTTTTCATTTTTGTTCTATTTTTAGCTCCAGGGTTTCCCATGTGGAACCACAAAAAATTTTGGGGGGTTGACTGAAGTATTTTGGGTCATCTAATGCTAGATATAAAATTTGGTTCAAATCGCTCCATTGGTTCTTGAAATAGAAATTTTTAGGGGAGCTCAAAAGTGAGCACATCCCCTGGAGAGCCCAAATATGGACCTATCAACTTTCTTTAAACAACTTTCAGTCTTGAACACCAGAAGAAGTTTCATACCAAATATCAAAGCATTCCCACTTGTGGTTCATGAGAAGAAGATATTTAAAGAATTTCATCGTATTTGGGCTTAAGACCACGCCCAAAAAGGGTGGCGACCCCATTTGAACAAAACTAAAACAGAATACCCCCAAGATGATGTGGCCCATATATGTTTCAATTTGGGCCATTGGCTTGTGAGAAGATTGTTTTGTAAAAGCTAAATGTTTTGTAAAAGCTAACGTACAATGGACAAACAGATGATGGACGACAAGTGATGGCAATAGCTCACACTGCCTTTCAGTCAGGTGAGCTAATAAGGTTCTTCCTCTCAAGAAGGCCAACCTACATATGAAGTTTCATGAATGTGGGTTGAAACATAGTCAAGTTGCCATCCGGAAACAACTGTTTACAATTTACTACGTTCAGCGAGTCCAAAATAAATAGGGTCTTCCTCTCACCAATGCCAACCTACCTATGAAGTTTCATGAACGTGGGTTGAGCCATTATCAAGTTATCGTCTGGAAACCAATTGTTTGCAGATTTACTATATTGAAGGCCACGGTCGATGACCTTGACCTTTCACCTAGCGAGACCAAAATAAATAGGGTTCTTCCTCTCACTGATGCCAACCTACCTATGAAGTTTCATGAACGTGGGTCCAAGAATTATCAAGTTATCATCCGGAAACCAATTGTTTTGATTTACTATGTTCAGGGTCACTGTGACCTTGACCTTTGACCTGGCGAGTCCAAAATAAATAAGGTTTTTCCGCTCACGAAGGCCAACCTACCTATGAAGTTTCATGAACGTGGGCCAAACCATTATCAAGTCATCGTCCAGAAACCAATTGTTTACGTCCACCCACCCGCCTGCCATTCAACAAACTGTAAGTCGAGTTTGACTTCCTGACATCTCACTAAAAACACAGCCCTGTATTATTCAATGGTAAAGCAACCGCTAATATCCATAATTCAGCACAGGAATGTTGTGAAGGATGAGTCTAAGTATCACTGATTCAGACCAAAATTCAAAATGCATCTTGGCAAGATGGCGGAAGAAAAAAGAATGACAAATTGGTTGTACGTCTGCACACTGGTCCTGAACAGCCGTTGATTAAGTGCAGAGAAGAGTGTCCCCTACTGGGTGTGCACTGGCCACACTCGACCCAGCTTGGGCTTATTTTTTCCTGGTGCTTTTGCTTCACTTTTTCTTTCCCAAATCGTTTGGGAAAGAACAAAACAGAGAGTATACTTCTAAGTCAGGGACTTCCACTGTAGTGTAAGCCTGTTGTAAACAATTGTGAGGTCGGTTGATAAAAAAGTAATTTTTCCTAACTGCTCAGTTTGTAAATTATATGGGTGGATGTGGGTGATTTGGGTGGAAAGGGGTTAATGTATATCAGTTAGAAATCGCAAAAGTGATTTTCAGTGAAAAGCTGTAGAACAAACCTTGATGGCACACCACCAACAGCACCAATCGTTTCATGTCCACCACTGAAGTCTGAATTTGGCGATACTCTTGGATGCCTGTAATTATGGAAAGTGATTTTTGTTATATTAAACACCAATTCAAGTGTAGTTCTTAGTTGACCTTTCTGGATTGGATTGGTTAATTAATCAAAGGATGGCAATGGTACATCACCTGTCTGGAATTCTTCTGGACAATCTCTCTAACACCAGAAGAGTCACAGCATGGGGTAAGATTTCAATCTGTGTCTTTTTATTACTATAAGTCTCAAACAAACTCAATTCTGGACAATTTTTAAACAGTTTCTCCATGAAGATAATGTGTGGTGGTATGATGGATGTGTCTGAACCTCAAAACTAGAAGCTGGTATTCAACTCACTTCTAGTAACTTTATGCCACCTCTATCACACATTTATCATAATGTTGGGAAAAATTATCACAACATATTGTTTTTCACTGGTAATGTTATCCCAATGAAAGTGTCAGTGACACTGTAGCTTAACTTGTGTGTTGAGTTTGATGAAAGGGATAATGTTCAATGTTTATGAAAGGATTATGAAATAAGACAAGAATTGTGATAATTGGGAATATGTTCATTTCTTTTCCCTGTATGCTATGTTTTTCATAAAAATAATATGAGGTGTACACTGTATTGAAGAGCTGAGGGGTGGGTTAATGTGACCTCACAGTTAATGTATGTGGCCCTCACAGTTAACGTATATCAACGAAAGTTACCAAGTTACAGTGAAATTATTCTAAAATGAGTCATCCTATCATGTTACAATGAAATCCCTTCATAAATAAGGTTTTCGGGCTTCGGTTTCGGGCCCCTGTAGCCGTCAGTTTCCCAATTGCATCCAAAGGGGACGTTCTCATTATATGAAGTCAACCTACCAAGTTACAAAAAAATCCCTTCATAACTATGACCTGTAGACTGTGCTAAAGGTTTTTGGGCTTTGGGCTCGGGCAGCCATAATGGTTGAATGATTGCAACCAAAAGAGGACATTCTCATCTGGGCATCATCTGGAGTGATCCCACGAAGTTACAATGAAATCCTTTCATAAATATGACCTGTAGACTGTGCTCAAGGTTTTTGGGCTTCGGGCACCTGTAGTCATAACAGTTGACCAATCACGACCAAAAGGGGATGTCATCATCTAGGCATTTTATGGAGTCAAACTTACAGGTTACGATGAAATCCTTCCATAAATATGACCTATAGACTATGCTAAAGGTTTTGGGGTTTGGGGCTCGGGCAGCCATCAAGGCTGAATGATCGCAACCAAAAGGGGACGTTCTCATCTACAAATTTTTTTTGAGTTATCCTACCAAGGTACAATGAAATTCCTTCATAAATATCACCTGTAGACTGTGCTAAAGGTTTTCGGGCTTCAGGCCCCTGTAGCTGTCACAGCTGCCTAATGCTATCCAAAAGGGCCTGTTCTCATCTAGACATTATATGAAGTCAACCTACTAAGTTACAATGAAATTCCTTCATAAATATGAACTGAAGATTGTGCTAAAGGTTTTCGGGCTTTGGGCTCAGGCAGCCATCATGGTTGATTGATCGCAACCAAAAGGGGACATTCTCATCTGGACATCATCTGGAGTGATCCTACAAAGTTACAATGAAATCCCTTCATAAATATGACCTGTAGACTGTGCTCAAGGTTTTTGGGCTTCGGGCACCTGTAGCCATAACAGTTGACCAATCACGACCAAAAGGGGATGTCATCATCTAGGCATTTTATGGAGTCAAACTTACAGGTTACGATGAAATCCTTCCATAAATATGACCTATAGACTATGCTAAAGGTTTTGGGGTTTGGGGCTCGGGCAGCCATCAAGGCTGAATGATCGCAACCAAAAGGGGACGTTCTCATCTACAAATTTTTTTTGAGTTATCCTACCAAGGTACAATGAAATTCCTTCATAAATATCACCTGTAGACTGTGCTAAAGGTTTTCGGGCTTCAGGCCCTGTAGCTGTCACAGCTGCCTAATGCTATCCAAAAGGGCCTGTTCTCATCTAGACATTATATGAAGTCAACCTACTAAGTTACAATGAAATTCCTTCATAAATATGAACTGAAGATTGTGCTAAAGGTTTTTGGGCTTTGGGCTCAGGCAGCCATCATGGTTGATTGATCGCAACCAAAAGGGGACATTCTCATCTGGACATCATCTGGAGTGATCCTACAAAGTTACAATGAAATCCCTTCATAAATATGACCTGTAGACTGTGCTCAAGATTTTCGGGCTTTGGGCACCTGTAGCCATCACAGTTGACCAATCACGACCCACAGGGGATGTCATCATCTAGGCATTATATGGAGTCGGTTACAATGAAATCCTTCCATAAATATGACCTATAGACTATGCTAAAGGTTTTGGGGCTCGGGCAGCCATCAAGGCTGAATGATTGCAACCAAAAGGGGACGTTCTCATCTAGACATTATTTGGAGTCATCCTACCAAGCTACAATGAAATTCCTTCATAATGATGACCTGTAGACTGTTCTAAAGGTTTTCAGGCTTCGGGCCCCTGTAGCTGTCACAGTTGCCCAATCGTGTCCAAAAGGGGTCGTTCTCATCAAGACATTATATGAAGTCAAACCTACCAAGTTACAATGAAATCCCTTCATAAATATGACCTGTAGACTGTGCTAAAGGTATTCGGGCTCGGGCAGCCATAATGGTTGAATGATCGCAACCAAAAGAGAACATTTTCATCTGGGCATCATCTGGAGTGATCCTACTAAGTTACAATGAAATCCCTTCATAAATATGACCTGTAGTCTGTGCTCAAGATTTTCGGGCTTCGGGCACCTGTAGCCATCATGGTTGACAATCACGACCAAAAGGGGATGACAGAATCAAGGCATTATATGGAGTCAACCTAACAAGTCGCACTGAAATCCTTCCACAAATACAAACTATAGACTATGCTAAAGGTCTTTGGGCTCGGGCAGCCATAAAGGCTGAATGATCGCGACCAAAAGGGGATGTTCTCATCTAAACATTATTTGGAGTCATCCTACAAAGCTACAATGAAATCCCTTCATAATTATGACCTGTAGACTGTTCTAAAGGTTTTCGGGCCCCTGTAGCCGTCACAGTTGCCCACACGTGTCCAAAAGGAGACGTTCTCATCTAGACATTATATGAAGTCAACCTACCAAGTTACAATGAAATCCCTTCATAAATATGACCTGTAGACTGTGCTAAAGGTTTTTGGGCTTCGGGCTTGAGCAGCCATCATGGTTGAATGTTCGCAACCAAAGGGGACAATCTCATCTGGGCATTATCTGGAGTGATCCTACAAAGTTACAATTAAATTCCTTCATAAATATGACCTGTAGACTATGCTCAAGGTTTTCGGGCTTCATCTATGTCATCATCTAGCCATTATATGGAGTCAACCTAACAGGTTACAATGAAATCCTTCCATAAATATAACCTTTTGCCTATTCTAAATGTTTTGGGGCTCGGGCACCCCTTAAGGCTGAATGAATGCGATCAAAATGGGATGTTCTCATCTAGACATTATTTGGAGTCATCCTACCAAGTTACAATGAAATCCCTTTATAAATATGACCTGTAGACTGTGCTAAAGGTTTTCGGGCTTCGGGCCCCTGTAGCCATCACCGTTGCCCAATAACGTCCAAAAGGGAACTTTCTCATCTAGACATTATATGAAGTCAACCCACCAAGTTACAATAAAATTCCTCAATAAATATATGCCCTGTAGACTGTGCTAAAGGTTTTGGGGTTTTGGGCTCGGGCAGTCATCACGGTTGGCAGATCACGCCCAAATGGGGAATTCTCATCTAGACATCATAAGGAGTCATCCTACCAAGTTACAATGAAATCCCTCCATATTAAACATGACCTGCAGACTGTTCTAAAAGTTTTTGGGTTTCGGGCTTGGGCAGCCATCACGGTTGACAGATCATGCCCAAAAGGGGATGTTCTCATCTAGGCATTATACAGAGGCATCCTACCAAGTTACAATGAAATTCCTTCACAAATACGACCTGTAAACTGTGCTAATAGTTTTCGGGTTTTGGGCTCGCGCAGCCACACTGGTTGACCGATCACGACCAAAAGGGGACGTTCTCATCTAGACATGACCCCAAACCTGCATATGAAATTTCGTGATGATCAGACAAGCACTGCGGGGTGTAGCCCGTGCTAAAGGAAAATGTGAACAGACTCACAGACTAACAGACTTCCGCACGCGTAATGGCAATACACTAATTGCATACATACACATACACACATACACATACATTCTCTCACAGATACATTGATACATGGATCACTATTATCATTTATTGGTGCCCAATGCCACATCAACAACCAAGGCTATATCATGGCGATAAAAGCGACAGACTCTAAAAGTAAAAAGGGCCTCCCTCACAACCCAAATCTGCCGGCCCGAAGGATCAGGCAATTTAAGTGGCTTCGCATCTGACCCTCTTAACCAGCAAAGGGTCATGATCCTCAAGAACAGCCATCGTGGAATGACGGGTGGCAGCCGAAGCATCTGAAGGCAGATGCTTATAGAGATATGAAATATCCCGATGATCTGGAGAGTCGCCACGAACCTCTGAGGAACAGAAGTTCCAGGCTGCACAAAATGTGCCGGTCTCATAAAACTGGCCGACAGACCAGAGTGTGGGGACAGAAGTGCAACCCCCACCATGGGCATCGGAATCCAAAGCAAAACCTGCATGGATTGACGGCTGAGAGACCACAACAGAGGAATCGGCCAGCAACCCATTCCAACTTTGCCAAGTTGAAGCCAGGGAAGGCTGAGGCCGACATCCCACATCCAAATGAGCAGATATCCCTGCAGACCTCTGCAAGGATAAGCCGAGGCTGGCTGAAACAGAGACTGAATACATCACTGATGGAGCAGCAGCAGTAGCAGGAGATTCTTCGGTAGCTGTTGACACCAGTAGAAAAGCGGAGAGAGCTCGGCTCTAAAGTAGGAGACACAACCCTAGTGACCACATCAGATGTCGACTGGAGAGGGACAACCAGGCATCTCTTCACGAGAAACGACAACAGCTCTGGCAGTATCCACTGCAAGAATAGACTACAAATCATCCATGGAGGGGGTAGAACTCTCACCAGACAGGGTTGTGTTGGGAGGCCCCAAATGACAGCATTCTCCTTTCCCGTGGGAGCAGGAAGAACCGCCACGAGAATGCAACATACAGTTCACGGAAGCCCAAATGGTGAATGACCAAGAACCACAGAGCCTACAGGGTCACTCAGAGGAACACGCATTTCAAGTTGAGCATGAAGCATGAGAGACCTCCACATGCTTCGGAAGTAAGTAGTGCCCACAATGAACAGTCCTGGGCATATCTGTCGAGAGAGAAGTAGATGGGATGGTGAACCCAAAGACAATGAAAATCAGAACACCCCCAACTACCAGAGGAAGGTGGCAGGAAACAAAGGCCCAGTGGGAACACAAAAGAACCCAAATAGCCTTAATGGAGGGGAGAAATGCTACCACAACAGCACCCCACTGACACCTAACTCCAAAATAAGCAATATTCAAAAGGCTAGTCTGTATATATAAAACAAATACTGAGCCACACGGTACACAAAAACTGCATACGAAAAACGCCACTGAAAAGAATATAAATTTATGTCAAAAATGTGGTGAATAACAAGAGAATATACAAAAATAGGCCGATGAAATCGTCAGATGTGTACCCATACGTGCAACTAGTAGAAAGCTGTATGACGGAGGGCCACCACGGATGCCGGCATTATGTACACCATACATGTTATGGGTACATATAGAAATGGAATGGAGGAGTGTTTAATTTGATGGATAAAGGGTTAATATCTCCGGATCAAATTATCAGATTTACAGAAAAAACTATACAGCACAGCACATCAGTAACCTGAATAAATATATAAAGTAACATGACAATCGGATTGATATTTTTTGAGGTATCTCATGCCAAAGGGATTGGAGGAATTTCAATTTGAAGGATAACAGGTTAATATCTCAGGAGCAAATTATCAGATTTAAACCAAAAACTATACAGCTCGGCACATCAGTAAACTGAACACAAATATAAAGTAACTTGATAATCCAACCAATATTTTTCAATTTATCGAATGCCAAAGGGATTGGAGGAATTTTCAATTTGAAGGATAAAGGGTTAATATCTCAGGATCAAATTATCAGATTTACACCAAAAACTATACCAGCTCAGCACATCAGTAACCTGAACACAAATATAAAGTAACTTGACAATCCAAGCAATATTTTTCAAGTTATCGAATGCCAAAGGGATTGGAGGAATTTTCAATTTGAGGGATAAAGGGCTAATATCTCAGGATCAAAATAACAGATTTACTCCAAAAACTGTACAGCTCGGCACATCAGTATCCTGAACACAAATATAAAGTAACTAGACAATCCAAGCAATATTTTTTAAGTTATTGAATGCCAAAGGGATTGGAGAAATTTTCAATTTGAAGGATAAAGGGATATTATCTCAGGATCAAATTATCAGATTTACACCAAAAACTATACAGCTCGGCACATCAGTAACGTGAACACAAATATAAAGTAACTTGACAATCCAAGCAATATTTTTCAAGTTATCGAATGCCAAAGGGATTGGAGGAATTTTCAATTTGAGGGATAAAGGGCTAATATCTCAGGATCAAAATAACAGATTTACTCCAAAAACTGTACAGCTCGGCACATCAGTATCCTGAACACAAATATAAAGTAACTAGACAATCCAAGCAATATTTTTTAAGTTATTGAATGCCAAAGGGATTGGAGAAATTTTCAATTTGAAGGATAAAGGGATATTATCTCAGGATCAAATTATCAGATTTACACCAAAAACTATACAGCTCGGCACATCAGTAACGTGAACACAAATATAAAGTAACTTGACAATCCAAGCAATATTTTTCAAGTTATCGAATGCCAAAGAAATGGAAACGGACACCGGATGGATGGACAGACAGACAGACGGACAGACGGACGGATGGACAAACAAACAGACAGACAGAGGATGGACTAATGACGGATGGCCACCCCAGATGCTGGCATTTGATGGAATGGTGAACCCATACATAGTATGGGTACACATAACAAGAGGCCCCAGGGGGCCTTAGGCGCTCACCGAATGTTCCATGCTGTTAAGACACAAATTTTATCAAAAGCTATTCTTAAGGTTCTACAGAGTAAATCGATACTCTCTGTGGAGCTAAAACATCAACAGGACTGAATGGGACAATGCTGCTGATCAAATATCAAAAGATTCTGCATGATGGTTCTGAAGAAGATTTTTAAAGAATTTTCCTTGAATTGCACAAAGTAAACATTCATGCCCCCATAGTGAGCCCCAATATTGATCAAAAGACTCAATTTGAACAAACAAAAATCCCACACATACCAATATGCTGCATACCAAATATCTAAAGATTTTGCCCACTGGTTCTGGTGAAGAAGATTGTTAAAGATTTTTTCCTAAATTGCACTAAGTAAAAATTCACACCCCCATAGCAATTCCCAATATTGAACAGGGGATTCAATTTGAACAAACTTGAATCAGACCCATACCAAGATGCTGTATACCAAATATCAAAAGATTCTGCCCATCGGTTCCAGAAAAGAAGATTTTTAAAGAAATTTTCTTAAATTGCTCTAAGTAAAAATTCCCACCCCTTTAGTGAGCCCCAATATTGATCGAGGGACTCAATTTGAACAAACTTGAATCAGACCCATACCAAGATGCTGTATACCAAATATCAAAAGATCCTGCCCATTGGTTCTGGAGAAGAAGATTTTTAAATTTTTTTTCTTAAATTGCACTAAGTAAAAATTCAGGTCCCCATAGTGAGCCCCAAAATTGATCAAGGGACTCCTTTTGAACGAACTTGCATCAGACCCATACCAAGATGCTGTATACCAAATATCAAAAGATTCTGCCCACTGGTTCTGGAAAAGAAGATTTTTTCTTAAATTGCACTAAGGAAAAATTCATGCCCCTATAGGGAACCCCAATATTGATCAAGGGACTCGATTTGAACAAACTTGAATCAGACCCATACCAAGATGCTGCATACCAAATATCAAAAGATTCTGCCCATTGGTTCTGGAGAAGAAGATTTTTAAAGAATTTTTCTTAAATTGCACTAAGTAAAAATTCACGCCCCCATAGTGAGCCCCAATATTGGTTGAGGGACTCGATTTGAACAAAATGCTGCATACCAAGTATCAAAAGATGCTGCATACCAAGTATCAAAAGATTCTGCCCCCTGGTTCTGGAGAAGAAGATTTTTCAGTAATTTTTCTATAATTCATACGGTGCTATCAGAGTTATGCCCCATACAGAGCCCCTAAGATACGTGGCCATTTCATTTGAACAAACATGAATTGCCATATAGTAATGTACATCCACATGAAGTTTGTGAAAATCGAACCAGTGGTTTCAGAGGAGAAGTCATTTGACAAATGTTCACGACAACGGATGGCAAGTGATAAGTAGAGCTCCCTTCGGTGAGCTAAAAATTCCTCATATTGACTAAGTTATAATTCGGACTCCCACAGGGAGCCCAAATATGGAACCAGGGACTTGGCTTTAACAAACTTGAATCTCACCCCCTAAGGATGCTACACACCACATATCAAAACATTCCGACTTCTGGATCTGAAGAAGATTTTTTAAGAAAATTCCTCATTTCGAACAAAGTTACAATTCAAGCTCCCACAGTGAGCCCAAATATGGACCTAGGGACATGGCTTGAACAAACACAAATCTCATCCCCCTAAGGATGATGCATACCAAATATCAAAACATTCCGACTGCTGGATCCGAAGAAGAAGATTTTTAAAGAAAATTCCTCATTTTGAACAAAGTTATAATTCAGGCTACCACAGTGAGCCCAATATGAACCCAGGGACTTGGCTTGAACAAACTTGAATCGCACCCCCCTAAGCATGCTGCATATCCAATATCAAAAGATTCTGCCTGCTGGATCTTGAGAAGAAGATTTTTAAAGAAATTTGCCTGAAATGCACTAAGTTCAAATTGGGCTCCTATACTGAGCCCAAATATGAACCCAGGGGGCCGATTTGAACAAACTTGAATCAGATCCACCCCACAATGTTGCATACCAAATATCAAAAGATTCTGCCGGCTGGATCTGGAGAAGAAGATTTTTTAAGAAATTTGCCTGAAATGCACTAAGTTCGAATTTGGGCTTCTATACTGAGCCCAAATATGAATTCAGGGGGCCGATTTAAACAAACTTGAAACAGACCCATACCAAGATGCTACATACCAAGTATCAAAAGATTCTGCCCACTGGTTCTGGAGAAGAAGATTTTTTAATAATTTTTCTATAATTCATACGGTGCTATCAGAGTGATGGCCCATACAGAGCCCCCAAGGGACGTGGCCATTTAATTTGAACAAACATGAATTGCCATATAGTAATGAACATCCACATGAAGTTTCATGAAAATCGGAACAGTGGTTTCAGAGGAGAAGTCGTTTGAAAAATGTTCACGACGACGACGACGGACGGCAAGTGATAAGTTAAGCTCCCTTCGGTGAGCTAATAAAAAATAGGCTGATGAAATCGTCAGATGTGTACCCATACATGCAACTAGTAGAAAGCTGTATGATGGAGGGCCACCACAGATGCCGACACTATGTACACCATACATGGTATGGGTACATGTAGAAATGTATTGGAGGAGTGTCTAATTTGATGGATAAAGGGTTAAAATCTCCAGATCAAATCATCAGATTTACATAAAAAACTACATAGCACAGCACATCAGTAACCTGAATACATATATAAAGTAACAAGTAACATGAAAATCGGATTATATTTTTTGAGTTATCTCATGCCAAAGGGATTGGAGGAATTTTCAATTTGAAGGATAAAGGGTTAATATCTCAAGATCAAACTATCAGATTTACACCAAAAACTATACAGCTCGGCACATCAGTAACCTGAACACAAATATAAAGTAACTTGACAATCCAAGCAATATTTTTCAAGTTATCGAATGCCAAAGGGATTGGAGGAATTTTCAATATGAAGGATAAAGGGTTAATACCTCAGGATCAAAATAACAGATTTACACCAAAAACTATAGAGCTTGGCAAATCAGTAACCTGAACACAAATATAAAGAAACTTGACAATCAGGCTTGGCCGTTTGAAAAATGCAGACGAGCTACTACCGCCCGCCTTAAATCACCCCAGGCAGGCGATAATGGTGGCCCATAATTCACCTCTGGGAGCCATCAATCAAGAACGCCCTATCACTTTTAACTTATTTAAGTCCAGTGACGCCTGGAACAAAAAATGCAGGCGTGTGAAAATCAAATTCGCAGTTTCCATTTTAAATTCTTTATTTTATTTCGGATTTTCCCAAATGTTAATTGTATTCGGAAATTAACAAATAGGATGCTATTTTATAATTTACCCTGTCGTTTATTCAAAGCTCACGGGTATGACTTAAAACACGGCGTGATATTGTTCAAAATGTATGGCACATTAAAAAACAAAAAGTCCTCGAAAACTGTTCCATATGAAAATAAGTTCCGGTCAATGCACTGCAATGTGCATGGATTCCCAACTGATAAACTTGAAAGTGGAACTTTTTTTCACTGGATCGATAAGAGGTTATGAAAGGAGCACCATTTAGCAATATTGTGCTTATTGGAGAAAAAAAATCACCATTGAAATAAGTTCCGGAAAGCATACTGCATTATTCAGAGAATGACTGAAGTTCAGTGACAAGCGGACCTTTTTGTTATGTCAGTGAATGATAACAGGGCGCCGTTTTTTGCAGATGTGCTGACATTGTTTGGGAAAGTAATTCGGCCAAAACTGATTTCATAATAAGCCGAGTGTAACCAATAATAATATATGTTGTTGTTTTTTTTAACAAATTTTATAGTTTTAATCGCCCGCGCAAATTGACGACATTAGGCAGGCAAAATATGCCCGCCTTATTCTGAATCCAGGTGGGCGGGAGCGATCGCCCGCCTCAAATGGCCAGGCCTGGACAATCCAAGCAATATTTTGCAAGTTATCGAATGCCAAAGGGATTGGAGGAATTTTCAATTTGAAGGATTAAGGGTTAATATTTCAGGATCAGAATAACAGATTTACACCAAAAACTATACAGCTCGGCACATCAGTAACCTGAACACAAATATAAAGTAACTTGACAATCCAAGCAATATTTTTCAAGTTATTGAATGCCAAAGGGATTGGAGGAATTTTCAATTTGAAGGATAAAGGGTTAATATCTCGGGATCAAATCCTCAGATTTACACCAAAAACTATACAGCTCAGCAAATCAGTAACCTGAATACACATATAAAGTAACTACACAATCCAAGCAATATTTTTGAAGTTATTGAATGCCAAAGGGATTGGAGGAATTTTCAATTTGAAGGATAAAGGGTTAATATCTCAGGATCAAAATAACAGATTTAGACCAAAAACTACACATCTTGGAACATCAGTAACCTGAAGATATATATAAAGTAACATGACAATTGGGTTGATATTTTTTGAGTTATCTCATGCCAAAGGGCTTGGAAGAATTCTCAATTTGAAGGATAAAGAGTTAATATCTCAGGATCAAATTATCAGATTTAAACCAAAAACTATACAGCTCGGCACATCAGTAACCTGAACACAAATATAAAGTAACTTGACAATCCAAGCAATATTTTTCAAGTTATCGAATGCCAAAGAAATGGATACGGATGCCGGATGGACAGGCGGACAGACAGACAGATGGACAGACGGACAGACGGATGGATGGATAGACGGATGGACACTCCAACATTTCGGGTTTATGGGCTACCAAAAAAACATTTTGTATGTCCAAAAACCTTATTTTACCCAGAACCCCACCCCCTCCACCCTAGAACTTATATTTTAACCCTAACCCCACCCCTCCACCCAAAAACCACACCCTAACCCTAATCCCACCCCACCCTGACCCTAAACCCTAAAAGCCCACCCCAGACCCTAACCCCCACCCACCCCTGGAACCTAACCCCCCCAACCTTAAGCCCTACTCTGGGGCTACCCCTAACCCCCACCCCACCCCTGACCCAACCCCACCCTAGCCAAACCAATAGGATTAGGAGCTATTTTTCGGTTTAGGGGCTACTAAAACTAAAACCCCACCCCTGACCCCAACCCTTACCCCGTGGGACCTAACCCTCCCCAACCTTAAGCCCTACTCTGGGGCTACCCCTAACCCTAAACCCACCCCAAACCCTAACACTACCTTAATTTGGAGGTAGCCCCTAATAATAATATCCCCTAAACCCCCAATGATGGCCCAGACGGACGGACAAAGGTTGGACGAATGACGGATGGCCACCCCAGATTCCGGCATTATGTGTACCATACATAGTATGGATACACATAAAAATGTCAATAGGATCACTAATCCAATGTCGAGTAGTGACAGCATAGAAGTGGGTTTAATCATTATCAACTTATTGTCTGGAAACCAGTTGTTTACAGTTTACTATGTGAAGGGGCACCGTGACCTTTGACCTAGTGATTCCAAAATAAATAGGGCTCTTTCGTGCACCAATGCCAGCCTACCTATGAAGTTTCATGAACACGGGTGGAACCATTGTCAAATTTTCATCTGGAAACCAATTGTTTACGATTTATTATGTTCAAGGTCACTGTGACCTTGACCTTTGACCAACCAGGTCCAAAATAAATAGGGTTCTTCCTCTCACTAACCAAGGCCAACCTACCTGTGAAGTTTCATGAATGTGGGTCAAACCATTATCAAGTTATCATCTGGAAACCAATTACTATGTTGAAGGTCACTGTGACCTTGACCTTTCACCTAGTGAGTACAAAATAAATAGGGTTCTTCCTCTCACTGATGCCAGCCTACCTATGAAGTTTCATGAAAGTGGGTCGATCCATTATAAAGTTATCATCCGGAAACCAATTGTTTTGATTTACTATGTCCAGGGCAACTGTGACCTTGACTTTTGACCTAGTGAGTCCAAAATAAACTAGAGGCTCAAGAGAGCCTAAAATTCTCACCTGGACCAAGTTGTCCTAAACTGTAAGGGTTATGGGTATGGAAAAAATGTAATCTGAATGAACCATATGACAGATTCGCCAGAAATTTTTTTGTCCAATTGTTTCAACTGCTCAGAAGAAAGCTTCATGCCAAATACAAAATCTCTAGTCTGTGCAGTTTCGGAAATACTGGACATTTCATTTTTTTTTTATTTTTAGTGCCAGGTGTTCCCACCAAATTTTGGGGGCATGACTGAAGTACTTAGGATCAACTAATGCCACATATAAAATTTGGTTCAAATCGCTTCATTGGTTCTTGAGCTCAGGGGAGCTCAAAAGTGAGCCCATTCCCTGGAGATCCCAAATATGGACCTATCAACAGTCTTTCAACAACTTTTAATCTTGAACACCAGAGGAAGTTTCATACCAAATATCAAAGCAATCCCACTTGTGGTTCATGAGAAGATGATTTTTAATGAATTTCACGATATTGTGCATAGGCCCAAGCCCCAAAAGGGCAGAGACCCCATTCGAACAAAACTAAAACAGAATATCCCCAAGATGATGTGGCCCATATATGTTTCAGTTTGGGCCATTGGTTTGTGAGGAGAAGATATTTTCAAAAAGGTAAACATGTGATCTTTTTCCCATTGACTTCAGTGTTAAAAAATGCTGAGTCATCATATTTTCATAACACCAAAAACAGACCATATGAGATTTGCCAGCGATTTTTGTCCAATTGTTTCAACTGCTCAGAAGAAAGCTTCATACCAAATACAAAATCTCTAGTGCAGTTTGGGAAATATTGGACTTTTCATTTTTGTTCTATTTTTAGCCTTAGGGTCAACTAATGCTAGATATAAAATTTGGTTCAAATCGCTCCATTGGTTCTTGAAAGAGAAATTTTCAGGGGAGCTCAAAAGTAAGCCCATCCCCTGAAAAGCTCAAATATGGATCTATCAACTTTCTTTAAACAACTTTTAATCTTGAACACCAGCAGAGGAAGTTTCATACCAAATATCAAAGCATTCCCACTTGTGGTTCATGAGAAGATGATTTTAAAAGAATTTCATCATATTTGGGCAAAAGACCACGCCCAAAAAAGGGCGGAGACCCCATTTGAACAAAACTAAAACAGAATACCCCTAAGATGATGTGGCCCATATATGTTTCACTTTGAGCCACTGGTTTGTGAGAAGATTATTTTGTAAAAGCTAACGTACGATGGACGACGGACGACGGAAGACAGACGACGGACGACAAGTGATGGCAATAGCACACACTGACTTTTAGTCAGGTGAGCTAATGAGGTTCTTCCTCTCAAGAAGGCCAACCTACATACGAAGTTTCATGAATGTGGGTTGAAATATAGTCAAGTTGTCATCCGGAAACAACTGTTTACAATTTACTACGTTCAGCGAGTCCAAAATAAATAGGGTCTTCCTCTCACCGATGCCAACCTACCTATGAAGTTTCATGAATGTGGATCGAACCATCATCAAGTTATCGTCTGGAAACCAATTGTTTACAGACTTACTATGTTGAAGGCCACGGTGACCTTGACCTTTCACCTAGCAAGACCAAAAATAAATAGGGTTCTTCCTCTCACTGAACGCCAACCTACCTATGAAGTTTCATGAACGTGGGTCCAAGAATTATCAAGTTATCATCCGGAAACCAATTGTTTTGATTTACTATGTTCAGGGTCACTATGGCCTTGACCTTTCACCTGGCAAGTCCAAAATAAACAGGATTCTTCTTCTCACGAAGGCCAACCTACCTATGAAGTTTCATGAACATGGGCCAAACCATTATCAAGTTATCGTCCAGAAACCAATTGTTTATGCCCACCCACTCGTCTGCCATTCACCAAACTATAAGTCGTGTTTGGCTTCGTGACATCTCACTAAAAACACAGCCCTGTATTATTCAATGGTGAAGCAACCGCCAATATCCATAATTCAGCACAGGAATGTTGTGAAGAACGAGTCTAAGTATCACTGATTCAGACCAAAATTCAAAATGCATCTTGGCAAGATGGCGGAAGAAAAAAGAATGACACATTGGTTATACGTCTGCACACTGGTCCTGGACAGCCGAGGATTAAGTGCAGAGAAGAGTGTCCCCTACTAGGTGTGCACCGGCCACACTCGACCCAGCTTGGGCTTATTTTTTCCTGGTGCTTTTGCTTCACTTTTTCTCTCCCAAATCGTTTGGGAAAGAACAAAATACAGAGTTTACTTCCAAGTCAAGGACTTCCACTGTAGTGTAACCCTGTTGTAAACAATTGTGAGGTCGGTTAATAAGAAAGTAATTTTTCCTAACTGCTCAGTTTGTAAATTATATGGGTGGATGTGGGTGGAAAGGGGTTAATGTTTATCAGTTAGAAATCTCAAAAGTGATTTTCAGTGAAAAGCTGTAGAACAAACCTTGATGGCACACCACCAACAGCACCAATCGTTTCATGTCCACCACTGAAGTCTGAATTTGGCGATACTCTTGGATGCCTGTAAATATGGAAAGTGATTTTTGTTATATAAAACACCAATTCAAGTGTAGTTCTTAGTTGACCTTTCTGGATTGGATTGGTTAATTAGTCAAAGGATGGCAATGGTACATCACCTGTCTGGAATTCTTCTGAACAATCTCTCTAACACCAGAAGTGTCACAGCATGTGGTACGATTTCAATCTGGGTCTTTTGATTATAATAAGTCTCAAACAAACTCAATTCTGGACAATTTTCAAACAGTTTCTCCATGCAGATAATGTGTGGTGGTATGATGGATGTGTCTGGACCTCAAAACTAGAAGCTGGTATTCAACTCACTTCTAGCAACTTTATGCCACCTCTATCACACATTTATCATAAAGTTGGGAAAAATTATCACAAAGTATTGTTTTTCACTGGTAATGTTATCCCAATGAAAGTGTCAATGACATTGTAGCTTAACTTGTGTGTTGTGTTTGATGAAAAGGATAATGTTCAATGTTTATGAAAGGATTATGAAATAAGACAAGAACTGTGATAATTGGGAATATGTTCATTTCTGTTCCCTGTATGCTATGTTTTTGATAAAAATAATATGAGGTGTACACTATACTAAAGAGCTGAGGGGTGGGTTAATGTGACCTCACAGTTAATGGATGTGGCCCTCACAGTTAACGTATATCAATGAAAGTTACCAAGTTACAGTGATATTATTCCAAAAGGAGTCATCCTATCAAGTTACATTGAAATCCCTTCATAAATATGGCCTGTAGACTGTGCTAAAGGTTTTTGGGCTTTGGGCTCGGGCAGCCATCATGGTTGCATGATCGCAACCAAAAGGGGACATTCTCATCTGGGTATCATCTGGAGTGATCCTACGGAGTTACAATGAAATCCCTTCATAAATATGACCTGTAAACTGTGCTCAAGGTTTTCTGGCTTCGGGCCCCTGAAGCCGTCTCAGTTGACCAATCATGACCAAAAGGGGATGTCATCATCTAGGCATTATATGGAGTCAAACTTACAGGTTACAATGAAATCCTTCCATAAATATGACCTATGGACTATGCTGAAGGTTTGGGGGTTTTGGGCTTAGGCAGCCATCAAGGCTGGAAGATCGCGACCAAAAGGGGACGTTCTCATCTAGACATTATTTGAAGTCATCCTACCAAGGTAAACTGAAATTCCTTCATAAATATCACCTGTAGACTCTGCTAAAGGTTTTTGGGCTTCAGGCCCCTGTAGCCGTCACAGTAGCCTAATGGTGTCCAAAAGGAGCTGTTCTCATCTAGACATTATATGAAGTCAACCTACCAAGTTACAATGAAATCTCTTCATAAATATGACCTGAAGATTGTGTTAAAGGTTTTCGGGCTTTGGGTTCGCGCAGCCATCATGGTTGAATGATTGCAACCAAAAGGGGACATTCTCATCTGGACATCATCTGGAGTGATCGTACGAAGTTACAATGAAATCCCTTCATAAATGTGACCTATAGACTGTGCTCAAGATTTTCGGGCTTCGGGCAGATGTTGCCATCACAGTTGACGAATCATGACCAAAAGGGGATGTCATCATCTAGGCATTATATGGAGTCAACCTAACAAGTTACAATGAAATCCTTCCATAAATACGACCTATAGACTATGCTAAACGTCTTTGGGCTCGGGCAGCCATCAAGGCTGAATGATCGTGACCAAAAGGGGACGTTCGCATCTAGACATTATTTGGAGTCATCCTACCATGCTACAATGAAATTCCTTCATAATTATGATCTGTAGACTGTTCTAAAGGTTTTCGGGCTTCGAGCCCCTGTAGCTGTCACAGTTGCCCAATCGTGTCCAAAAAGGAACGTTCTTCTCATCTAGACATTATATGAAGTCAAACCTATACCAAGTTACAATGAAATCCCTTCAAAAATATGACCTGTAAACTGTGCTAAAGGTATTCGGGCTTTGGGCTAAGGCAGCCATAATGGTTGAATGATCACAACCATAAGAGGATATTCTCATCTGGGCATCATCTGGAGTGATCCTATGAAGTTACAATGAAATCCCTTCATAAAAATGACATGTAGACTGTGCTCAAGATTTTCGGGCTTCGGGCACCTGTAGCCATCACAGTTGACCAATCATGACCAAAAGGGGATGTCACAATCTACACATTATATGGAGTCAACCTAACAAGTTGCACTGAAATCCTTCCATAAATACGACCTATAGACCATGCTATAGGTCTTTGGGCTTGAGCAGCCATAAAGGCTGAATGATCACGACCAAAGAGTATGTTCTCATCTAAACATTATTTGGAGTCATCTTACAAAGCTACAATTAAATCCCTTCATAATTATGACCTGAAGACTGTTCTAAAGGTTTTCAGGCTTTGGGCCCCTGTAGCCATCACAGTTGCCCAATCGTGTCCAAAAGCGGACGTTCTCATCTAGACATTATATGAAGTCAACCTACCAAGTTACCATGAAATCCCTTCATCAAAATGACCTGTAGACTGTGCTAAGGCATGCCTTGATGATATAGCTGGAAAATTACCCGGTAAGGATAATAGTTCAAAAACAGAAGTGAGATTCATCGGCACTAGGCACTGCACAGGGCTAACTGCTAGCAAGACCTCATCCAGATATTGCCTGGAAACATTAAAATTTCTTTCAACAGTGGTAGAGTCTAGAGGGACTGGAATTAGCATGGGTGGTGGCATGGGTGCAGATGTTTCAGTTTAGATAGTGGAAACTACATTGTCTTTATTTTCATTACTATTTATGTACAATTTCCACCAAAACAATATGTATTGTGAGACAACGAAGATGACCCCTTTTGGTCGCGATCATTCACCTTTTTCAGTAAGATAAATGGCTTTTTGCAGTGGCCATAACCTAATTTTATGAGAATTTCAAGAAAATAATTAGCAGGTGAAGAGTTAACTTAACCCTTTACCCAATGTAACAGCCAGTGCAGTTGACAAAAATCACCATTCAATTTTCATTAGGCCTACAAAAGTTAACCATCTGTTTCTCAGGACCTCTGGCATGGTCCTTTTGGCTGTGGCATGCTCTTTTTATAATCAATACAACTTAACCCTTAAGTCCTCAGATTAATTTTAAAGTATTTATGGCCTTTTTCTGTTTACATAGTTATTGATGACTTGGCAGTGGTTCTACATCACTGCTGGCTGCCTATACAGGCAGCCAGCAGTGATGTAGAACCACTGCCAGGGAAAATTCAGTCTACACACAAGAGTAATAAAAAAGATTACACAAGGGAGCACCTGCTTCAATGCAATATAAAAGTGGCGGTTTGGGGCTATATGGGGGCTTAAGGGTTAAAACAAGAGACCCCACGGGGCCTGAAGCACTCATCTTGTACAGAACACAATTTAAACAGAGTCCAAGAATAAGTCTACATTAAGCAAGCCATCTCCATAGGCTACACTGTCAATCCTTGAGTCCCTCAGGAGTGACAAAAATAATCTAGGCATCATGCCTTTTCTTCAGTTGATCATAAGTAAAATGTAGAGCTCCCCTATGAAGCCCCTTGATACAACCTATGTGGATTAATGTTAGTACCTCTAGAGGGTACTGAATACAAAATTTTTGATTCTTCAGCAAAATGGCCAATTCCGGCTCCCACAGAGAGCCCAAATATTAACCCAGGCTCCTGATTTGAACACAGTTAAATCTGACTTCCCTAGAGATGTTGTGTACCGAATATGAAAGCATTCTGACTGTTGGATCTGAAGAAGAGAAATTGTAAAGAAATTTCTTCGAATTGCACTAAGTTCAAATTTGGGCTACCATAGCGAGCCCAAATATTGACCTATGGATCCGATTTGAACAAACTTGAATCTGACCCCCCTAGAGATGTTGTATACCAAATGTGAAAGCATTCTGACAAGTGAATCTGAAGAAGAAGATTTTTGAAGAAATTTCCTCATATTGTACTTAGTTAAATTTCATGTTCCCATATGGAGCCCAAATATTAACCTAGGCACCCGAATTGAACAACCTGGAATCTGACCCCCCCTAGAGATGTTGTATACCAAATATAAAAGCATTCCGACTGGTGGATCTGAAGAAGAAGATTTTTAAAGAAATTTTCTCATATTGCACTAAGTAAAAATTTGGGCTACCATAGTGAGCCCAAATATATACCTAGGGATCTGATTTGAACAAATTTGAATCTGACCCCCATAGAGATGTTGCATACCAAATATCAAAGCATTCTGACTGATGGATCTGAAGAAGAAGATTTTTTTAAATTACCCTCCATATTGAACAAAGATAAAATTTGGGCTTCCATAGGAAGCCCAAATATTAACCTAGGGACTTGGTTTGAACAATCTAGAATCTGACCCTCATAACAATGATGTATACCAGATATTAAAAGATTCTGACTGGTGGTTCTGAAGAAGAAGATTTTTAAAGAATATTCCCCATATTACCCTATGTTAAAACTTCGGGCTCCTGTAGAGAGCCCAAATATGAACAAATGAGCTTTATTTCAACAAACTTTTATCTGACCACCCCTATGAATGCTGTATACCAAATATCAAAAGATTCTGATGATTGGTTCTGGAGAAAAGATTTTTTAAAATTTTTGCAAATATGCTGACTCAGCATTTTTTCGATGCCCATTACAGAACACCCTAACATAACCGATGGCAATTTTTTTTTACCATTCAATTCTACTGGTCATAAGGATACTTCATACCAAATAAAAGCTCTCTGTTCCGTGGGGTTTGGGAAATAAGGGCGTTTGAAAATATTTCTATTTTTAGCTCCCAGGGTTCCCATGGGGATGTGGGAATTTTTTTTTTTTGCATGGGTCAAGTACTTATGACCCAATACTACCACAAACCAAATTTGGTTCATACCGGACCATCGGTTCAGAAAATAGAAATTTTGGGCGGGGCCAAAAATCTTACCCCTCCTCTTACAAAGCCAAATATTACTTCACGAACTTCGTTTGAACAAACTTGATTCTACACCTCATATGGAAGCTCCATAGTAAATATCAAGTCATTGTACACACTGGTTCTTGAGAAGAAGATTTTTAAAATATTTTGGAGCATTTTCCCCCACTCCCTCCCTATGGGGCTGGGCATACTGAGTTGAACAAAAATGAAATGCCCCTTTGGGACCATCACTCACACAAACTTTCACTTGAATTGGCCCAGTGGCTTTGGAGGAGAAGAACAAAATATGGTGTTGACAGACGACGGACGACGGAAGACGGACGGCAAGCGATGAGATTAGCTCAGCCTGACTTTGTCAAGATGAGCTAAAAATAATAATTAAATGGTTTATGTTTGATATTTTACTCAAGTTAATAAAACTGATAAATTTGCCCCATGAGTGCAACAAGGCTTTGCAATGCTTTAGCATTGCAAAGCCTTCTTGCAATCAAGGGACGAAATACACTACCATCCATGCTATTCTATAGATTATGAGGCCTAAAACATAAAACAAACCAAGAACATGAACTTATGACGGCAAAGAAATAATTACAAAAATAAAAAATAAAACAAGAGGCCCCAAGGAGCCTTAATCGATCACCGGCCAAAGTGGTTCAAAGAAGTATTTGGGGTCACATTCAGTTAGACATGGTTCATCAATACACAAAGGAATGAAGTAATGAGAAACAAATTTTATGGAACTAGGGACATGGCTTGAACAAACTTGAATCTTACCCCAAGGATGCTGCATACCAAATATCAAAAGCATTCATCTGCTGGATCAGAAGAAGAATTTTAAAGAAAATTCCTCATTTTGAACTAAGTTATCATTCGGGCTCCAACAGTGAGCCCAAATATGAACCCAGGGACATGGCTTGAACAAACTTGAATTTCATCCCCTAAGGATGCAGCATGCCAAACAACAAAACATTTCAACTGCTAAATCTGAAGAAGAAGATTTTTAAAGAAAAATTCCTCATATTGACTAAGTTATAATTCGGGCTCCCATGGGGAGCCCAAATATGGACCCAGGGACTTGGCTTTACCAAACTTGAATCTCACCCCCCTAAGGATGCTACACACCACATATCAAAACATTCTGACTGTTGGATCTGAACAAGAAGATTTTTTAAGAAACTTCCTCATTTTGAACTAAGTTAGAATTCGAGCTCCCACAGTGAGCCCAAATATGGACCTAGGGACATGGCTTGAACAAACTTGAATCTCACCCCCCTAAGGATGCTGCATACCAAATATCAAAACATTCTGACTGCTAGTTCTGAAGAAGAAGATTTTTAAAGAAAATTCCTTATTTTGAACTAAGTTATCATTCGGGCTCCCATAGTGAGCCCAAATATGGACCTGGGGACATGGCTTGAACAAACTTGAATCTCACCCCCTAAGGATGCTGCATACCAAATATCAAAACATTCCAACTGCTGGATCTGAAGAAGAAGATTTTTAAAGAAAATTCCTCATTTTGAACTAAGTTATAATTCGGACTACCACAGTGAGCCCAAATATGAACCCAGGGACTTGGCTTGAACAACTTGAATCTCACCCCCCTAAGCATGCTGCATACCTAATATCAAAAGATACTGCCTGCTGAATCTTGAGAAGAGATTTTTAAAGAAATTTGCATGAAGTGCACCAAGTTCAAATTTTGGCTCCTATACTGAGCCCAAATATGAACCCAGGGGGCCAATTTGAACAAACTTGAATCAGATATTCCCCACAATGTAGCATAACAAATATCAAAAGATTCTGCCTGCTGGACCTGGAGAAGAAGGTTTTTTAAGAAATTTGCCTGAAATGCACTAAGTTCGAATTCGAGCTTCTATACTGAGCCCAAATATGAATCCAGGGGGCCGATTTGAACAAATTTGAATCAGATCCACCCCACAATGTTGCATACCAAATATCAAAAGATTCTGCCTGCTGGATCTTGAGAAGAAGATTTTTCAAGACATTTGCCTGAAAAGCACTAAGTTTGAATTCGGGCTCCTAGACTGAGCCCAAATATGAACCCAGGGGGCCGATTTGTACAAACTTGAATCAGATCCACCCCACAATGTTGCATACCAAATATCAAAAGATTCTGCCTGCTGGATCTTGAGAAGAAGATTTTTAAAGAAATTTGCCTGAAATGCACTAAGTTTGAATTCGGGCTCTTAGACTGAGCCCAAATATGAACCCAGGGGGCCGATTTGTACAAACTTGAATCAGATCCACCCCACAATGTTGCATACCAAATATCAAAAGATTCTGCTGGCTGGATCTGGAGAAGAAGATTTTTTAAGACATTTGCCTGAAATGCTTTAAGTTCAAATTCAGGCTTCTATAGTGAGCCCAAATATGAATCCAGGGGGCCGATTTGAACAAACTTGAATCTGCACTCCCTAGAGATGATGTATACCAAATAGGAAAGAATTCTGCCTGGTGGATATGGTGGATATGAAGAAGATTTTTTTTAATTTTGGAAAGAAATTCATGGGTGCTATCAGATTTATGCCCCTTGTGTCGCCCCCCACAAACTTCTCTTGAACAAAATCTGAGTTTATTTGTACAAGTTTGAATTGACATATGATGGGGAACATGCACACCAAATACGGTTCAATTTGATCCAGTAGTAGTCGATAATGTAAAGTTCACGACGGACGACAACGGACGACAACGGACGGCAAGTGATAAGTTAAGCTCCCTTCGGTGAGCTAATAAACAAGAGGCTCCAGGGGGCCTGAGGATGCTCACCTGACATGGTAGTTTAAATATCAAACAAGGGACTTGACTTGAATAAGCTGCATACACCCCTCCTAAGAAAAGCATATACCAATGAAAGTGTCAATGACACTGTAGCTCAACTTGACAAACTTGAACTTGGTAAGTTATAAACGAAATGGCAAAACTGAAGATCGTTGGTACCAATGTTATTTGATGAAATTTCAACATAACAGCATTGTGTGTGCACAACATCAGAGTAATCCATGCATTTTTAAATGTAAACTGGAAGACTGTCTAAAGGAAGAATGTTGATACACAAATGCAGTATGTTCAGAGGTTATTGTAAATGGCAACTTTTTCACAGAAATGAATGCTAATCAACAGCTCTTATCTAAAGGTATTGCCTAATGAGCACACCTAGTTCAAAACCAATCCTATGATAAATGTGGCCTGTAGGCCATGTCAAAGAATGTTGATGCACAAATGCAATAGAGTCCAAGATTGTTGCTAACAGTAACAGTTTTTGATGGAAATGAAAAGAAAATCAATAGCTCCTATCTTTGTCACCCTGCATAAGCATACAAAGTTTCAAAACAACCTGATAATGAAGGTGCCCTCTGAGGCATGCCAAAGGAAGATGTTAATGCACAAATGCACTAAGTAGAAGGTCATTGCTTTGTGGCAATGTTTTTTTTGTTTTATTTTTTTTATGGAAATTCATAAACATACCCTGCAGAGAGTGCAAAAGGGATAAGTTGATGCACTAATGCAGTAAGTTCAAAGGCTGGAGATAACAACAATAATTTTTTATGGAAATGAAAAAAGGCAATAGCGCATCTAGAGGTCACCCCAAACACACATACCAAGTTTCAAAGTGATCCGATCATAAATGTGCCCTGAAGGGTGTGTTAAAGGGAAATATTGAGGTCTGACTAAACTAAGTTCAAAGATCAGCGGCAACATTTTTTGACAGAAATGGAAGAAAATCGACAGCTCCAAAATAGATGTCACCCCACACAAGCACACCAAGTTTGCAGGTGATCCAATCTTAAATGTGCCCTGCAGGGTGTGTCAAATGGAAATATTGATGCTTAACTGCACTAAGTTTTTATCAGCGAAGGTCATTGCCAGTGGCAAGACTTTTTGACGGAAATCGAAGAAAATCAACAGCTCCCATCTAGAGGTAACCCCAAACAAGCATACAAAGTTTCAAACCGATCTGATCATAAATGTGCCCTGTAGGGCATGCCAAAGGAATATATTGATGCCTGACTAAACTAAGTTCAAAGATCGTTGCCAGTGGCAACATTTTTTGACGGACAGAATTGGAAGAAAATCAATAGCTCCCATCTAGAGGTCACCCCCAAACAAGCATGCCAGGTTTCAAAGCAATACGAACATAAATGTGCTCTGTAGGGTGTGCCAAAGGGAAATATTGAGGTCTGACTAAACTGAGTTCTTAGAACGTCGGCCGCGGCAACATTTTTTGACGGAAATTGAAGAAAATCGATAGCTCCCATCTAGAGATCACCCCAAACAAGCATACAAAGTTTCAAAGCAATCCAATCATAAATGTGCCCTGTAGGGGGTGCCAAAGGAAAATATTGAGGTCTGACTAAACTAAGTTCTAAGAACGTTGGCTGCGGCAACACTTTTCGACGGAATTGGAAGAAAATCGATAGCTCCCATCTAGAGCTCACCCCAAACAAGCATGCCAGGTTTCAAAGCAATACGAACATAAATGTGCCCTGTAGGGTGTGCCAAAGGGAAATATTGAGGTCTGACTAAACTGAGTTCTTAGAACGTTGGCCGTGGCAACATTTTTTGACGGAAATTGAAGAAAATCGATAGCTCCCATCTAGAGGTCACCCCAAACAAGCATACAAGGTTTCAAAGCAATCCAATCATAAATGTGCCCTGTAGGGTGTGGCAAAGGTAAATATTGAGATATGACTAAACCGAGTTCTAAGAACATTGGCCGCAGCAACATTTTTTGACGGAAATTGAAGAAAATCGATAACTCCTATCTAGAGGTCACCCCGAACAAGCGTACCAAGTTTCAAAGCAATCTGATCATAAATGTGACCTGTGAGGTGTGCCAAAGGAAATTGTGGACGTACCTACTTAGTACGTACGTACACCGACGGACGAGAAGTGATGGCAATAGCACAGCTTGACTTTGCCAGTTGAGCTAACTTGATGAAGCAGTTGTGCCCACAGAATACACAGGATTTTCCTTCTATTTTCAATTCCTGCACTTTTACGTCCCAAAATTGAGATAAACGCATAAAAAACAGATTTTTTTTATTTTTGTTCGGAAATTCCACCCAGCCCCCAAATTTTCAGTGTAAAAAAAAAAAAATTTTGTCTTAAAATTGACCAAAACGCATAAAAAACCAGTAACTCAATTCCAGATTTTGGTCCAAAATTTTCTAAGTCCTACCCGGCCCACAAATTTTCAGTATAAAAAAAAAAATTTTATCTTAAAATTGATCGAAACGCATAAAAAAAAAAAAAAAAAGTTCCGGATTTTGGCCCAAAAATTCTAAGTCCGGAACGGGACCCCAAATTTTCAGCCTAAATATGAACCCAAGGACTTGGTTGGCTTGAACAACTTGAATCTCACCCCACCTAAGGATGCTGCATTCCAAATATCAAAAGATTCTTGTTGGTAGATCTGAAGAAGATTTTTAAAGAATATTCCTTATACTGCACTAATTTAAACATCTGGGCTCCCATAGAGAGCCCAAATATGGACTGAGGGAATTGATTTCAATAAACATGTGAAACAATCTTCCAAAGATGTTATATGTGAAATTTGAAAGCTTTTGAAGCAGTGGTTTGGGAGAAAAGTAGTCTTAAATGTTTTTCCTATTACCCACCAGTGTTAAAAAATGCTGACTCAGCACTTTTTCAAAGTCCCAGAAAAGTACCCCATGATAAAACTGATAGCAATTTTTTTTGACCATTCCATTCTGTTGGTCCTTAGGAAGCTTCACACCAAATAAGAATTCTCAGGGCCGTGTAGTTTTGGAGATATGGGCGTTTTAATTTTTTCTATTTTTAGCTCCTGTGGTTCCCATGGGGCGACGGGAAAAAAATTGGGGCATAAATTAAGTACTTATGCCCCAATAAGCCCTCTTATCAAATTTGGTCCAAATCTGCCTCTCGGTTTGGAAAATAGAAATTTTGGGAGGGGCAAAAATTCTTGCCCCTCCTACAACATCAGCAAATATAGCCCCACAAACTTCTCTTGAACAAAATCTGAGTCTACACCTCAAAAGGAAGCTGCACACCAAATATCCACAGCTACTACTGGTTCATGAGAAGATTTTTTAAGATTTAAGCACACTTTTTGGGCGTGGCCCAACAAAGGAGAGAGGCAACTTGATTTGAACAAAATCAAATTGCGATGTCATAACAAACTATTATCTCAAATATCAATAAAATTGGTTCAGAGGTTTGGGAGGAGAAGACGCAAACACCATGTTCACAGATGACGGGCGGTGAGTAATCACTATAGCTCTCCTGACTGAAAGTCAGGTGAGCTAAAAACCACACACCCACATGCAAATTTACAAATGAAAGTGTCAATGACATTGCAGCTCAACTTATCCAAGAAGAGACTAAACTAAATAGAAAGATCCAGTAATGGCAAGTCATTTTCTCAAGTTTTTACAGAAAAGACATCACACCAAAGCTACATATGAAATCTGAAAAAAAATGGATGTACTAATGGAATTGTTGACAATTTATTTGTCAAATCCAAGATGGCTGGTGGCAGCTATCTTTTTCAACGGAAAGCAGAAAAATTTGATAACTTCCATCTGGATATCCCACCAAAACTACATATGAAATCTGAAAAAAATTGGGTGAGAGATGCAGACTGCAGGGTGTGCTAATGGAATTGTTGATAATTTATATGCAATCCAAGATTGCTGCTGGTGACCATATTTTTTAACAAAATTCAGAAGTATTCGATAGGCCGCCAGTGGTCATGTTTTTTAACAAACTTCGGAACAATTTGAAAACTTCCATCTAGATATTGCCCCAAAGCTACATATGAAATTTGGGACTGATCGTGTGAGAGCTGCAACCTGTAAGGTGTGCTAAAATAATTGTTGGACAGTTTATATCCAAATTCAAGATGGCCACTGGTGGCCAAGTTTTTCAATGGAATTCGAAAAAAACTGATAGCTCCCATCTAGACCTTGCCCCAAAGCCACATATGAAATTTGGAACTCATCGGGTGAAAGCTGTGGCCTGTAGGGTGTGATAAAGGATTTGTGGATGGACAGATGTACAAAGGGACATAAGACAGATCACAACCCATTCAAATTTATTTATTTATTTATTTATTTATTTATTTATTTATTGCCCAAGGACACAATGCGGTTGCCGTAGGTGGGATTCAAACCGAGGACCTCTAGGCATGCAGCCTGCACCGCTATCTACTGAGCCGCCACGCTCCCACCTATTCCAATAGCTCAAACTTGACACTGTCAAGTTGAGCTAAAAATGGCCTTAGAAACAGAAGAACTACTTTGTGGGGCCTTCTTTTTTATTTTTTGTCTCAAAAAACATAGCTCATGGCTCTTCACTGGAACACGCTCGTTGAGCTCATAAGCTGTTTTTGACACAGAAAATGAAATAATTTGTAATTCAAGAATTTTGTCTGATAGTGTCATCTGCATTTCATGTTAGGTAAAAGGTTAATGGGGGCCTAATTATAGGTATCTAGTAACAAATCAGTTAAATTGTGTAAGTGACATATTGTTTTATATTGACACAGTGTTGGTAATTAGGACTGAGGAAGCCCTTCTCAATAAGAATTGAAATAATAGAACTTTGTCTGTAAAAGCAAGGATACACAAAAATATCCTCTCCAGGCTGCTCCCAAGTGGAAAACTGGGAAAGTGGTGCCATTTGTTTACTGTGCTAGTCAAGTTCAATTTCACAATATAATAGGATCTGGTAAGCAATGTCTGGAGTGCAAGTTCTATAAAGTGAGACGTAACTGCTTTGCAATTTTCTGTGTGTAGTTTTAACGTTAGTTAGGCAGGCCTGGCATTCTGAAAAATGCAGGAGGGCAAAAAATCGCTCTCCTCAATCAGCTTAGGAGAGCAATTAGCTTTACACAGCATTTTAAGTATCCAGTTGAACGAACTCATTGAAACTGAAACCAACAGACTAAATCAGCGATTTTATTAACTTTACTAAGGTAAAGCGAAATCTCTTAGACATCTAGATGTCTCACTCAACCACCGAACACACACTTGACAAGACCTGTGTGTGTACCCAGACCTGTTGTCCAAGAAAGTCATACACCTACCACTACCACCTTCAACACCCCAAGTGGGGTTAAAGGTGGTAGTGGTAGGCGTATGACTTTCTTGGACAACAGGTCTGCTTGAATCTACAGTCACATCCTGGTGCAAGTTCTTCAAGTGACAGGATAGTAGTAATGGTAGTATATTATAGTGTCAATATTCCTTGAATAATTACCCCTCAAACTGTGATGTCAGTTGTTGAACTTGAAACTGACAGAAAAAAAAAATAATGCTGTGACCCATTTTGCTTCAAATGATTGCAACTGTGTTTGGGTATGGTTGCAGCCATTACCTTTTACCACTAAACCACTTTCAAAATGAAATTACGTGATGTTATGTGACTTCGAAGTTAAATTACATTTTTGCTTTACAACAAAAATTTAATGTGAGTATGATACATGTAATCTCAATCATCCCAGACCAAAATATTTAGGAGGGCAATTTTTCGCTCTCCTTTATTCTTTCAGAGGGCAGTAAGGAGAGCTAAAAAATCGCTCTCCTGAAATTGCCAAGCCTGGTTAGGCCAACACAGCCTGGCAGATGTTAAGGCTATGCATGAAAATATTCCTTGTTTGAATCAAAATAGGAAGTTGGCAATCAGCTGCAATGACAAAGAAATAAACAATACCTACTGTTTTTGAGTAGATACCTGAATTATCCCACAAGTGACTGCAGGGAAATATAAGTTTTCAAGACTGGCTTTATAAACAAAAAAATAATAATTGAATGGTTTATGTTGGATACTTTACCCTTAGTTAATAAAATTGATAAATTTGTCCCTTGAGTGCAACAAGGCTTTGCAATGCTTTAGCATTGCAAAGTCTTCTTGCAGTCAAGGGACAAAATACACTACCACCCATGTTATTTTATAGATCATGAGGCCAAAAACATTAAACAAACCAAGAATGTGAACTTTTGATGGCAAAGAAATAAGTGCAAAAAATAAAAAATAAAAGAAAAAACTGCCCACCCACATGAAATTTTACAAAAAAATGGCCTGAGAAACAGAAGATCTACATTGTGGGGCCTAAGTTGAAAACTTGAAAAAAAATAAGTTTATAATTTAACAAAACCACAATTTCTGTCATGCAAAAGTAGCCTTACATGTATGTTTCACGCATCATTTGTATGAAAGCTTTCGTATCAATTAAATAAATTCACTTTTTTCTCTTTTTTTTTTCTTTTTTATTCAGATCTTAGGTTTTTAATTACATTCAAAGGCATGAATCAATTAACATGACGGTGAGAATTTATTGACCTTTTAAAAAATGGTAGGCAGCAATTTTTTCATCCCAACCTGGCTAGCCGATCACTCACGGAAAATTCCAGAACAACACAAACCGAAACATCATTTTCCATATTCAGCGTTATTTGCTTTCTCAGAAAGACAAAGGTGAAGTTTGTGTACACATGTTCTATTCATAACATATGCATTCATGGAAGCATAACTGTACTTTATTTAAAATAATACAAACTTGTTGAGGCCCAATTATTGTTAAAACAATACGCGACTGTTGTTTGTGGCAGTCATTCATTTGAACAGAAACAAAGGTACAATTAGACCCCAGAAAGTAGATCTTCTGTTTCTCAAGACAGTTTTTTGTAAAATTGCATGTGGGTGAGCGGTTTTTTCATTTATTTTTTATTTTTGTAATTATTTCTTTGCCATCAAAAATTTGTGTACTTGGTTTGTTTTGTTCTTTAGGCCTCATAATCTACAGAATAGCATGGTTGGTGGTGTATTGCATCCCTTGAGAGCAAGAAGGCTTTGCAATGCTAAAGCACTGCAAAGCCTTGTTACACTCAAGGGACAAATTTATCAATTTTATTCACTTGATTAAAATATCAGACATAAACCATTTAGTTTTTAGTTTTTTTTATGTTTGCATTGGTTATAAAAAGAGCACAGGCGGCAGCTAAAAGGACCATTTGGGAGGGCCTGAGAAACAGATTTTTTAACTTTTTTAGGCCTTAATGAGTTTTGATCAATATCACTTTTGTGTTTTGGGCATTTGGGTGTTTTATTTGCAATTAAAACATTGTAACATATATAACAAGAGCAATGCAAAGCATGGCATATGCCCCCATCCTGCAATATCATGGATAGAATTACCAAAAAAAACAACATCAGTCTTGCAGAACTTTAGCTATAGAGCAGAAACTAATTTCAAGTGTATTTAACATTGGAGGTCACTGTGACTTTGACCTTTGGCACATCATGGTCAAAAACAAATAGGCTTCTTCCACTCATCATACCTACATAATATATGCATGAGAAAAAACCCATATTATATGTGATGTACCCCATGGTACTAAACATTCACACAAAATATTATTCAAATCTGCGCTTTCATATGGAAGTTCTGCACAAAAATCTGATTGTACCTATTTTGTACAAAATGGCTGCCAGTGGCCATCTTGAATTTCAGATGGACAAAAACACTCGTTCTCGTCCCACGGTGATAACAAAGGTACCCAAGAAGTTTCGTAAAGATCAGTTCATAAATACGGCCTCTAGCCCGAGCCTTGTTGACGGACAGACGGACGGACGACAGGCCATGACAATACCTCAAATTTGGCTTTGCCAAAGTTGAACTAATTATACTGCAATAAATATTTCAATTTCAATAACTATAAGCTGTAATTTCAGCCATGTTTATAATCCGATCAACATTAAATGAGGATCGTTGGTAGAGGGGATCCCAGTCATCATTTATGTGAAGTATCAAAACATTTGGCCTGGCAGTTTCAGAGAAGATTTTTGAAAATCCACCAACAAGAATCAATGAATGCCTCTGGCAGCCATGTTTTTCAACCCACGGGAACAAAATGAGGATCGTTTCCTATAGACCATTCCTACCAAGTTTGGTTCATGTCTGCTCAGTAGTTCCGGAGAAGATGAAAATGTGATTTCCCATAGGGTTTCTATAGTAACTACAAGCCGCAAGTGAAACCACGTTTGCAACCCGATCAACATCAAATGAGTATCGTTGATAGAGGAGGTCCCAGTCATCAACCATGCAAAGTTTCAAAACATTTGGCCCTGTGGTTTCAGAGAAGAAGATTTTTCAAAATCCACCAATCAGAATCAAAGAATGCCTCTGGCGGCCATGTTTTCAAACTCATGGGGACAAAATGAGGATCGTTTGTAGAGGACCTCCCATAGACTATCTCAGCCAGGTTTGGTTCACGTCAGCTCAGTAGTTCCAGAGAAGATGAAAATGTGATTTCCCTTAGGGTTTTTATAGTAACTGTAAGACACAATTATGGCCATGTTTGTAATCCGATCTACCTTAAATGAGGATCGTTGGTAGAGGAGGTCCCAGTCATCATTTATGTGAAGTTTTAAAACATTTGGCCTGGCGGTTTCTGAGGAGAAGATTTTTGAAAATCCACCATCCAGAATCAAAGAATGCCTCTGGAAGCCATGTTTTTAATCCGACAGGAACAAAATGAGGATCGCGTAGGGGACCTCCCATAGACCATACCTGCCAAGATGAAAATGTGAAAAGTTTAGGCCGGGGAAAAATAATTAATTTGTTCAGGTAACCCGACCAACCCTATTTTTGCCGCCGACCCTAAATATTTTTTACCTTGCACAGAAAAAAAATTTTAAGAAAAAGAAAAACTAATGAAATCGCTATCGCCTAACGAAATAATAGCACCAACTTTGCGTGGTACGACTGTCCCTGGAACGTTTCTCATGTTAAAGGGCGCGTGCACGTCGACCGATGACGCTCATAGCAACAAGTTTCAGAACGACTCACAACTCGGCGAAAAGAGTCCAATGTGAACATAAACTATATCCTCACATAGCATTCTACTTAATTCCATATTGGACCGATGTCGGTATGACAGGATTTCTGTTGCACCGACATCGGCCCGATATAGAATCAACTAGCACGCTGGCAGGGTCGTTTGTCAAACCATGCAGTTTTTTACAGTACGCAAGTGACCTCCCTCTTCCCCTGACTCGCAATATAGCCCATTTTCCCCAAGAACTGCAATATAGCTTGACCGACATGTTTGTTCGGCTATGAAAGGGCGTGGAATTTTATTTTCACACCTAAATTCTCTCCATCTTCCACACCTAAAACATGACCGCAAAGTGTGATCACGTTCTTGACCTGACAAAGAAACAATGAACAATCGTACATAGCCGCGATCTTCGAATTCTGGAGTCTCGTTACGGGTTTCAATTTAAGAAATGAAAACGCATAGAAAAATGGTTTATAGTTTTATTTACTGATGCAAATCGTATAAAATAACCAAATAAATAGGACATGAGGGATATATAGGGATATACAGGTTGATTTCTGAGATACTTGAAAGGCATTCATTGTAAAAAATAATTGTGAAAAAAAAAAAAAAATCCCGACCGACCGACCCTATTTTTTTTCAGCATGTTACCTGAACAAATTAATTATTTTTCCCCGGCCTTATGGACGCCGGACGACAGATGACAGACGACGATGGACGCCAAATGATGTGAAAAGACTTTTAGACCAGGTGAGCTAAAAATTGGGGCATTTTGGCCCCACCCCCTACTCAATATGAGCAGAAACCCAATTTGAAGAAAAACCCAAATGCCCCTATATAACTACTACTCATGTGAAATTTCATTAAAATGTGGCCAGTGGTTTGGGTGAAAAACATCCAAACACCACCTTCATGACGGACGACGGACAACTGACAACAGACGATGGAAAAAAAGTGATCAGAATAGCTCACCCTGACTTTCAGTCTGGTGAGCTAATAATAACTTAAAAGGCCTAGTTCAGGCTTCTGTGCTCTCAGAGCATGTGTCCATTATTATTTCATCATTATAAGGCCCTGCTGACAATAGACAAATCACCTGAGCAGTGATTTCTAGTCAGGTCTTTGCTGATTTACAGGTGGCCAAGGCTTAATAAGAAATCACTGCTAAGCAGTGAGCAACTGGATATGTGCAGGTTGTAGCCTGGTGGGAATTCAGAATAATTGCTCGGGCCCTTAAGGGTTAACAAAACTGAAAATAAATAATTCACTTATTTCATGAAAATGAACACTTCACCTGCTGTCAAGCCTTATAAGTAGCAACTACGAGGAAATTTGAAAATATAGATGTTTCAATATTCAATTTCAGCTTATTGCTGATCTCAAGAAACATTTTCATTTTTTTTCAGTTTATCCAAAGGCTGGAGAAGCTCAGTGAAAGTGCTGAGGGCACAAATTTCTAAGGTAGACAATTCCTAAAATGATACTTCCTTGATGGATACAATTTTAAAACTGAATTCACAGAACAGCCATTTAAAGGTGTGAGAAAACTGATAAAAATATTATACATTTGCAATGCAATGCCGCCATTCAAATTTTATTATTTTTCACATTT
The DNA here is from genome assembly GCA_031216915.1 of Pictodentalium vernedei. Classification (NCBI taxonomy): domain Eukaryota; kingdom Metazoa; phylum Mollusca; class Scaphopoda; order Dentaliida; family Dentaliidae; genus Pictodentalium; species Pictodentalium vernedei. Next base: position 173,798,514 of record CM062290.1, read on the forward strand.
TTGCTTCAAAAACATAGCTTATGCCACCTCAATGAAACAAACTTTTCGCTCATTCCAATGACAAGGTCATAAGCTATGTTTTTTAAGAAAAAAAAAAATTTTGTTGTTCATGAATTCTGTTTGAAAGTGTTGTTGGCTATTTGTGTTAGTGAAGGGTCAAACACAAATTTTTTTGCACTCAGTATCCCTATTAAAAACAAAATATTTTGACCACAAACCTCAATCTAACTGTTCCTCCTAAGTAACTAATCTCCGAGTCCAAACTGCTATCCAAGTCTTGTATTCGAAACCTATCAATAATGATAAAAGAGTACATAATATATTTAACCATCTGCTCTCTGATGTCAAAACGGCAAAGTTTCAACAGCAACTATTTCCCATAATGCAGTTTGATATTTAACAGAGAAAGTCTGTTGCACTACCAGAGTGCTAGGAGTTAAAACAATTTCACTTTCAGTACCTCTGTCTGAAATGATTCCAAGCTACTTCAGAGAAATAATTTTGCTTGCACTTTTCATTTATTTCGTAACTTCTTGACTAAAATGATAGATAGATAGATGGATAGATACTTTTTATTCAACAACATACAGTGTTACAACATTTACAATGTGTACATAAAACAAAAACTCAGAACACATGTACATCGTTGGGAGATGGCATAGCCAAAGAGGCTGCATTCCTGCCATTCCCAAGGCAGATAAATTATTGCGGCACAGGCCGATTGTTTGCAAATAGTTAATTTATGATTAGCTCTAATATGATGTTTCAATTTGTAAAAATATTTTTTACAAGTTATTGGCAAGTGCTTTTGGCACTAATAAATTGTGAGCAAATACTTTATTAAATACATCATAAAAACAAAGTAACCATTGATAATATCATGTGATTTATCAAACAAAATATGGAGGTCTTTACCAAACAATTTAAATTTGGCAATGAACCAGTGCATGGCTGACAGGCTCTTGCACTTACTGTCACCAGACGTGGACTGGTTATACAGTGGCATGGCTTATATTTCAATGTGGATCCTAGAATCCATTCACGCAAAGATTTGATCAGCGAAGCCAGGGAGAATCCATGTAGATTTTCGCTGCACTACTGTTAGGATTCATGTGAAAAGAATTGAGTCAATTTAACCCTAACATAACACAACAGCAACAAATTAACTGGTACAAGGCTAACATGACCAGAAATATCCTGACACTTTTGTCAATAAAATTGTACAAATGTGGCTGTCATTGGAGCCAACTCAATGAGCTGGTTCCAATGAAATCCATATTTGTATGGTTTTATTGATAAATTTGTTTATTTTAAAAAAAAATTATCAAATTCAGTTTATATGTTAAAAATTACTAGAGGCATCTCCACCTAGACAGCTCATCCAAGTGTTACTGCATGTAACCTTAACTTTCATGATATGACAATGGGTCAAGGTCATAACACAAGGTTAGGTTATGGGTAACAATTGTGTGGTTATGGACAACAATTGTAATCTGTCACACAGCTTCAATTATAAAGACCAGACAAGGTCTGTATAACAATATCAAAGTCCTGTTGTCTGGGACCTTGATGGTATGACCTTGGATCAAGGTCACAACACACTTTTGTGTCATGAGAAAGAATTGTACCAGCCAGCTATGAATAAGATCTGTCAATCATACAAAGTTACATGAACCAGACAAGGGCTGTATAACAATATGTTTTGTAGCCTGTGACTTTGACCTTGATGATATGACCTTGGATCAAAGTTATGACACACCTCTGAGTCATGAGTAATAATTCTACCAACTATGAATAAGATCTGTCAATCACACTAAGTTATATGGACCGGACAAGGGCTCTATAACAATATCCAAGTTTTCCTGTCTGTGACCTTGACCTTGAAGATATGATCTTGGATCAATATTACAACACACCTTTGAGTCATGAGCAATACCTCTACCAAGTATGAACAAGATCTGCTGATTAGATCAAATTATTTGGACAGGACAAACAAAATACTGACAGACATATAACGGATGGACAGACAACGAACAGACATCGCAAACTTAGCATTAGAAAAGCCATTCTGTCAAGAGGAGCTAATATTCAGTTGTTAAGAAATTTTTGCCCAGACAAACAAATATCAAAGTTTCTCTAAATGTCACCTTATCAGAGGGCCTGTAACCTTGACCTCGAGGGATACATACCATGTTATAATTTGCAATCTACTGTCCTTTGATATTACATATTGTTATGAAGTCTCATTAAAAAATATTCAGTGGTTAAGAAATTATGTCCCAGACAAAGAAATGTCAAAGTTTTTCTAATTGTCACTTCTCATATGGCCTGCGATCTTGTCCTTGAGGCACATGTGATGTCTGGAAAGATGGACAACAGACAACTTAGCATCGGAAAAGCTTCGCTGACAATCTGTCAGGCGGAGCTAAAAAGGTTGTGTTGGGTAAAGTTCTACATGTGCTATCAGGATACAACAAGGGTTCAACCATGGTGGCCTTTTGGGATCCAGAGACACTCATAGCAGGTAATGGATTCTCCCAAATTTAGAAGAAATATAAGCCCCGAGTGGAACCCTGTTAACCCTTTACCCAATGTAATGGCCAAAACCGGCCAGCGCTATTCTCAAAAATCGCCAATTAATTTTCATCATATTTTCATTTTTGTCTCAAAAACACAGGTTATGACCCGTCATTGGAACGAGCTCGTTGAGCTCGTTCCAATGAGGGGTCATAACCTATGTTTTTGAGACAAAAAAATGAAAAAAATTAGTTATTCAAGATTTTTTTTTTGCAAGTGTCGTCTGCTTTTCATGTTAGGTAAAGGGTTAACTGAATAGTCACTTTGCCAGAGAAAAATATTCAATTAACAGGTGTATACAATTAATAGAAAATAGGTCATTTTCCTGTCTTATGGTTAAAAACTGAGCATTTACTCAATCATATCTTGTTTGACAGTGCTCAATGCCAATATTGGATTTATTGACACCAAAAATGTCTATAACGTAGGGAATTCAGTGGATGTCAGAGTAATTCTTCGATACATTAGATTTTTTATTCAATTAACCCTATACCTAACATGAAATGCAGACGACACTTTCAAAAGAAATTCTTGAATAAAAATTTTTTTCATTTTTGTCTCAAAAACGAGCTTGTTCCATTGAGGGGTCATAACCTATGTTTTTAAGACAAAAAATTTGTTAAAAAAATGAAAATTAATTGCCGATTTTTTAGAATAGTGCTGGACGGTTTTGACAGTTACATTGGGTAAAGGGTTAACAGGAGTCTATTCTATAACTCATATGCAATTAACAGGCCAAAATTGTACTGAAGGTATGGTAAATGGTTTGGTGATAAAAAGGTATTCAATTAAAAGATATACAATTAAGTGGACTCCACTGTATACATTACAAAGGAATTTCCAGGTAGGCCTCTGAGGTCTCCAGATTCAACCAACAACCACAATAAAGGCAAAACAATTCACTTTAAGCATGTAGCTCTCATGGTTATTGATGAATAGGTACCTGAACATTGTTGACTTGTTGCTCCAATTGCATGTACAGGAGATCCCAATCAACTGGATATCTCTTAACACAATAACCATCTCTTAACAGAATAACAAATTGAAATTGCAGGCAACCCATTTTCACGATGCAATGATTTCATGATAAAATGGACAACTGTTGCTGAAAGTGGTAATTTTTTTTTTTTTCTGCATGTAATCACTCTATATCCGTTAGAAGCAATTTTTAAGTGAAGAAAAAAATGCCTAACTGACACAGAGGTGGGAGTGAGGCTTGGGGTGGGGGTGGGGGTGGCATAGGAGTAAAAAACTTTTTCCGCAGACACACTCTAAATCATTCAAAATGCATTTTGGAGCAATGAAAAAAAAATTGCCTAATTGGCACATATACTGCCCAAATCCTACATATACACTCTAAATTCTAAATGCTGCATATAACACCGCCCCCCCCCCCCCCCCCACTCCTCCCCTGACATTTCATTGGATAATGGTGGTCATCAAACTTGAGGTAGACATTGTTCCCAAAGTAAAATACAAGAAAAAATTGATAATTGGTTACTAATGTTTAAGTTTTTCCATAAACATGCATTACACGATATTTTTTAACAAAGGGTAATAACTCTCAAAAATTTCATCGCATATTGCTGGTCATTTAATTAAACATAGACATTGTTGCTATAGAGACCTTTACCGAAAAGAATTGAAATTTGTTAACTATTGTTCAAGTTATACCATAAACAAGTATTACACAATATTTTTATTAAACAAGGGGCAATAACTCCCATAATTTTCATCGGATATTACTGGTCATCAATCTTGATATAGAGATTGTTGCTGCAGAGACACATACCAAAAGAATTGAAATCTGTTAACTATTGTTCAAGTTATGTCATAAACAAGATTTACAGAATATTTTTATAACAAAGGGCAATAACTCCCACAATTTTAAGGGATATCGGTGGTCATCAAACTTGAAGCAGACATTGTTGATATAGAGACATATAACAAAAAGAATTTAAATCTGTTTACTATTGTTCAAGTTATGCCATAAACAAGGTTCGGACAGAAGGATGGATAAACATTCTTACTTGTGGGGGTTTTCCCCATGTTAAACCCTAAAAAATTAACCCCACAGTGCAAAAAACAACCCCACAAGTGGTCACAGTACTAACCCAACAATGTACCTCTGTTAAGCCTGGATTGACAGACAGATGGACGGATGGACGAACAGACAGAACTCTACACTATATCCTTCCCTTCGGGGAATAATAATGTGATTTTGGAGGGCAATGTGGTTTGTTGGTGGCCCAACAGGTAGAGATGAGATGATTAATCGGTGTAACATTGGCACTCTGCCAATAAGCACACATCGGTTCACCATCAGCACTCATGGTTCAACATCGACCCTCGCCAATTGTCTGAAACTCAGTGAAAGTGTTATGGATGATCTGTAATGATCTTTCTTCCCCTTCGTGGGACAACCAGTGGCAAGCGATCGGTATGTCACTTGTCTGTTACTGATATCAGGTAATTGATGGTTCGTGAAAGAAAAGGCAGAATATTATATTGAAGAATAAAGATTTTGATTGTGTAACTGTGTACAGAGTTGTTTTTATCCATCATGATTGAAGTGAATACAGATGCTCATCACTGCCCAAACTGTACTGCATTCAGCAAAATGTCGCAATATTTCTTTCAACCACGCTCATCGTCTCATTAAATATATAATGGCATTCTTTATTCCCATATTGGATAGATAATTCCTCCATATAAGTAATCTGTGTTAATTGTGAGAGGTTTGGGTGCAATAAGTTTAATGTCAGGCGATTCGGGGTGGGTTGTATCAACACAAAGCCATTGAATTTTTCTCATGTTGAATTGTGTGGAGCTCGTGATAAAAATAGATACCACAGGGGGCAGTTCGCAGCCAACATTGATGTATCGACACTGAACCTGGCTGTTATTGCCAGAGAAGAAAAAAATTGAGAATCTTTCTTGCGGTCACCACCCAACTTATTTTATTGGTAATAAGTTGTTGGATAACAGCACCAAGAGCAAGAGGAGAGGGGGGGGGGGGGGGGTCAGATGGGCAGGCTTGCCTATCTGTACAGGCCAGTAAGATAGTCACAAAGAATTTCCTCACGTTTTTTTTGTCATTAAATCTTTCAACAAGCAAAACAAACATTCATGAACCATTGTCATTTGCCCTTCATCTGCTGCCTGTAAAAGTGTGGAGGATTGGGGGGGGGGGGGGGGGGGGGGGGTAAATGAATTCAGCAAGTGGGTGGAATGGGTGGAAAACACTATTGCTTCAAAATGCAGACAAAATACACAGCTGAACATGTTCTAAATCTGTTTGTATATAAATAAGGGGAGGTAACTTAATTCTTGTGATAACAAACTTTCAATTATATTTTTTTTTACACAAAACGGATAAATTTGGTATGAACCATAACAATAGTATATATAATAGGTCAGCTGAAGTTAATTATACTTGAGAGGTCATGTTTTTATTTAATTTATAAATCGAGTTTATATAATTTTGATTTCACATAACTGCGACAGTATGAGAATATATTTGGCATACAATGCATTTGATAAAACACGTGGGCATGTTTTATAAATAAACAAACTATATTTAAACTGACCACACTGGTGCACATAATGTGTCCCCATTGTTGTGAATAATATGGCTTTCCTTTATTTTGTTTTCAAAACAGACTTTCATGTAGCATGGATCAAACTGGATATTACAACTCGGGAGTATTAATTCATATTTGTTTTTGAGCAGCTATTTTTGCAGGGATCACATCAGGTAACTTCTCAGCTCATTTTCTAAAGTAATAAAATGGAACAATTTGGGTCACTGAACACGCTGTCATTAATGATTTATGAACTGGGAATTTCCCATTCTTCTTCAACATAAAGTTGATAAACATGAGGGCTGACAGTAATAAATAACACAAAAGCATGTAGTTTGGGAATTTTATTTTTTTAGCTGAAAATGTGAAAAGATTAAACTGAGAAAAGGAACAACTCCAAAACACTTTCACATAATTTTATTTTGATTGAACAACTGAAATTTTTGTTCACATTTTCGTGATGACTGGTACCGCTAGTCAAAACTTTAATTCAGAGAAATATGGGGTGGGCTTATTTTGGGGTGATACCCCAAAAAATATGTTTTCTAAAAAGTTGGGGGGTGTGCTTACCTACGAGGGTGGGCTTACTGATTGGTCGTACAGTAAATTAAATTCTGATTACTGTAAATCAGCCAGCTTCTGCAGTTAGCCTGAATTATAAAGAAACCATCTGACATCAGCATTCGGTATCAGCTGATTGTTGTCTAAAATAATCGGCATTTGTCTTATGGGGCATTTTACTAATCGGCTCATCTCTACCAACAGGAATGATTAACAGCCTTCTTCCAGAGTATGTAAAGATTCGACCTCAAGAAGATTCAGTCTCAGGAAGATTTGGCTGGGAAGATTTGGTTTGGGCTGAATCTTGATTCAGGGCCGAATCTTCCTGACTTTTTTGTGATTATTATTAATGTAGAATGTAGTAATGAGGGGTCTGTGAATTGAGGACTCTGACTGAAAACACACATTGGATTGAGGACTCAAGTTCACTGCTTAGGGTTTTATTGAATAACACTGTTTTTACCATGTTACAAAGTTTTTCATTCATCGCCAGGATGAAAATCCAAAATAATCAGCTAGTGAGTTTATAAAAAAACGTTTAACTGTTATATTGTGGTCAATAGTAGAAATATACTTATGGGTTGTGCCTGTAAAGTCTGTTACGTTATTATTTAGTTTGGATGAGTTGACTTTTTAAGCTATCTATCAATGCTTCGTACCTCCCTCCCCCATGTACCCCTTTATTTGAGATCATTATCCCCATGTGACCCTTTGAGATTATCCACTAAAAATGACCAGAATTATACTCAAAATGCCTGTTAAAGGTGGTGTTTTTGTTCAATTTTCTATTCCAATAAACACACACACATTGAAAAGAACTTGGTGATCAGTGTTTCAATTTGGAGATTGTGCATCATGCTGTGTACGATGTACTAACATTTGAAGTAAAGTGCACAATTGTATATCATGTAACAACTCACTGGAATGAGCATGATGACCTCATTTCAATGAGAGGTCACCTGATATGGTTTTGTTGAAATTTTTAATTCTTCAACTGCACAATTTGGATCATGCTCATCAGATGTAGTTGATTCATAATAAAGGGTTAATCACTCACTAAGTGGAACCAAGGTGTTCTGGTATCTACTTGCAAAAAGTAAAAATTCAGGTGCAATGGCACACAAGAGTGACAGCACGCATCAATATCTAAAGACTCTGTCGACTACATTCATAGATTTTTGAAGTAAAAACAAACAAAAAGTGAAATGACTAGATCTGGGTTTAAAATGGGGCATCAGAACGCCTAACATTCTGCTGGTGGATATTCCTGCCCAGGACAAGATTTCCCTTGCCACTGAAATAAGTATAATTTGGACACATTTAATTATATTTCCCTCATGTAAATGGCATTGATTTTTTCAACAATTATTTCTTGAGTTAACTTTAGTTGAATTTTTCATCAAATCTAGTCATGGCTGCTGTAGAGCGGCCATGACTACTGTAGATTTGATGAAAAATATCTCAAAAATACTCAGCGGGTTAAGAGTTAAGGGTGTGTTTTGGAGAGCATCTGAGAAAAATAGGTCTTTTGGTGTGTCATGTACTTGGAAAATGAAGCAGATTTTTAACAAAAACGTATCCCAAACAAGGAACTCTATATTTTCCATGAATCTTCCACAGGCCAAAAAACACCAGGCCGAATTTCCATGGGCCAAATCTTAAAGTTCCCACTCTGTCCGGACTGAACAGACATAGAAAATTTACTTTTTTGAGGGTTCAAGATCAAAAGCAGGCTTATTGCCACTTCTGTTTTACACTTTGCAAGGGGACCTGTGGGAGTATTTGAGATACTAGCTGTGTTGAAACAATTGAAACTTGGCATGCAAAACATGCTTACATGGGATTAAAATTACTTGAGTGGTTGGCTCAAAAAACATTTTTTTTCGAATTTTCATCACTGGGGGGATCTAGTACTGAAACAATGCTGGGATTCTGGAGTTGATTGGTCGACACCAAAGTCGAGTCAAAGTCGACTAATTGGCACACCACTTGCTACAATTTACATAGCTATGCCTCTGCAGTTGAATATTTTTCACCCCTTGCACACATTACTGATGCCGGTTCATGAGTGACATAAATAGGCATAGTGGGCTATATTTGGATTATATTTTGGTGGTAAGTTGTAAACAAAATGACCATTTCATTAGACACTTGCATGTAAGATTAATGATTCAATTGAAGGTACAAACGACTGCAGATGTGGAGAGCAATCCTGATGAATGATGAACAACATTCTTTCTGTATTCTGACTGTGGATAGCCACTTGCCCAACACCTAGTGTAATCCACAAGTTACTAATCATGTTATTTCAACAAACCAGTGTTCTTAAAATCACCCAGCTTAGATACAAAGTTCCTCTTAAATCGGCACACCAGTACTCTAAAAAATGTACACATAAGTTGTGTCTGACTTAAGTCTAATTAAAGCTATACTCTTTTATCAAAATTGCCTAATAGATTTGATAAACTAATACGACTTTAGTTATTTATTTATTTATTTATTGGTGTTTAATGTCACATATTTTTGCACAATGGCTAATCATGACAACAACATGAGTATCAACTCAAGACCAGGAGTGAACGTTAATAAGCCATGTTGCCCATTTTAGAGAGGGTTTGCTCCTCCCAAGCATTGGTGACTGGGTCCTATTTTACCAGTAAAACAAAGCCTATTTACCGCAGTGAACAGGCACTGCTTCACTTCCAGTGGTTCCCATGGTTCCCGCAGGGATGACTTTAGTCAGAGTGAGTCTGACCACAGTGTATACAAGGCGTAAACATAGATTTGATTTATTTTTTAATAACACGGCTTCCCCCATTATTATAATTTATATGGCTGCCATATATTCCTTTGTGCAAAATTGAAAAATTTATACCAATTTTAATATTTTTAGTACTTACAAATGGCCCAGACTAGCTGGTGCAACCCAATTTATTACCAGGGCCAAACACAAATTTTGAATCCCCCAAACCCCCCAAAATTTGCCAAAAAATGCAAAAACGAGAAGACCAGTATGGTTCTCCATACTTTTGCGCAATGCGCAACTTGTTGTCAAGGACAACAATAGGCTACCGCCATCATGTCATTCTTTATTGTTGTGCCTGTTAAATGTTATTAAGAACTGTAAAATATAACTCAGCGGGAAAAAAGGAGTGTCTACTCCAGGGAGGGCCATCCCTGTCTGGGCCATTGGTAAGTATTAAAAATATTAAAATTGGTATAAATTTTTCATATTTTTCCACTATACCAATGGCCCAGACTAGCTGAGAATAGTAAACAGGCAGGCGGGCCCAGTACTTGATATTCATTGCTCTTATTACAGAAAAAAACAATGAAAATATAGGTGTAACTCTATTTAAGGCCTAGCATAACCCATTATGCTAATTTGATAAAGGAAGCCAAAATATAAAGAAGTCCAGAGAAATGAGACTCTTTATAAATCATTAAAAGTGTCCGAGTATTGTATAGTAAAGCTCGTCTTGACACATGACATATACAATAACGCTTCACATCGAGCTACACATTAAAAGCATATAATACATTGAAAATTGCTTCATACCAAGCTACACATTAAAACTACCATAGCACCGACCCCAGGATACTATCAGTGAAAGAGGTATGTCCATACTTTTCACTATAAAGCCAGATGACTATTTGGAAATACCATCCCCCCTCACTTCCCCTTGTTTTGAAAGTAACTGCACTTCAAAACGAAGAGGGTAGCAGACTGGAGACAGTGCTAGAGCAGAATGAAAATCCTAATTAGAATGGACGACATTCTGAGCTACCGATAACGGTCCTAAAGATCTGAGATCATCTGAAATTGATTCTAAATCTCGAAGATAAAATTTGGTAAAAGTCGTCTGTTGTGTCCAGTAAGCTGCTTGCATCAAATCCTTCAAAGAAGTACTACTAGCATAAGCCCAAGAAGAAGCTAAAGCTCTAACTTCGTGAACTGAAATCTTATAAGCTATTCTCTGATTCACAGACAAAGCATTATAAGCTGACCGAATAGCTAATTGAATCCATCTAGACATGGAATGAACAGAAATATCATTTCTGTTAGGAAGAAGAGAAAGAAATAACCTCTTCCTACCTCTTCTAATAAAACTAGAACGCTCCTTATAAATCCTAAGCGCTCTTACTGGACACAACAAAGGTCTCTGACCATCTGAAGATGGTAATGCTTTAATAAGAATAGGACTAGGCCGTTTGTTCGGAACCTGATTCTTAGCTAAGAATCCCACTTTCGTAGTGAGAGTAATAGAATTACCAACACTACGATAATGAGAGTCTTCAACAGACAAAGCATGAAGCTCACTAACTCTTCTAGCTGACGCAAATGCTAAGAGAAAAACCGTTCTATAAGGAAGAAATTTAAACTCAACAGTATTTAACGGTTCAAAAGGTGCTTCCTGAAGTTTCAGAAGAACCCAAGCTAAATTCCACTTAGGGACTAGTCTCAAGGTGCGAGGTCTATTCACAGAGAAGTTCCTCATTAATTTATTTAAAGATAAATCTGACCCAATGTTTAATTTCCCTTGGTGAGCACAGGTGTCAGAAAGCATAGACCTATAGCCCTTAATAGTGATTGGCTGTAGCTTAACTTCATCAAAAAGATAAATAAAAAAGTTAGCAAATTGAGGAATAGTTGGGTTAAAAAAACCATTCAATTCTGATTCACTCCAACGAAGAAAAACCTTCCACTTCGCTTCATAATTTAATGAAGAGGAGGTCCTCCTACAGTTAGAAATTGCATCCATTGCTCGTCTGGAAAACTGTTTTCCATGCAAGAAGGACCGCACAACGGAAAAACGTGAAGGTTGAGGCCTTCTGGATTGTGATGAAGCTGACGGAGTTTCCCCTGCATCAGAGATCCCGGAGAGGTGGTAACTTCCGTGGAACGTCCCAAAGAAGTTCCCGGAGAAGATTTATCCATGGTCTGTGAGCCGACAGACTTGCAACCAGAAGAATCTTGCAAGAAGACTGTTTTATCTTTAGCAAGATCTGTTGAATGAGGGGAGCTGGAGGGTAAGCATACCCTATTATCCCGTTCCAAGAAATTGACAGAGCGTCTACTGCATAAGCCTGAGGATCTGGGCTTGGAGACACAAACGTCTGTAACTGATCGTTCAGACTCGTGGCAAAAAGATCGATCATTGGACGTTCCCACTGGAAGCATATCTGATTGAAGACAGATTTTTTTAACATCCATCCTGAAGGTAGCAGGCGATCCTTTCTCGATAGAGAGTCTGCTATTACATTAAGACGACCTGGAATACGACGAATCGATATCAGAATCTGATTCTCTTGAGAGAAAAGAAGAATCTTTTCGGTGAGATTCATTAGCTGGACGGAATGAGTACCTCCCTGATTCCGAATATAGGCTACTACTGTTGAATTGTCCGACAGAATTTGAACGTGTGAGTTTATTACTTGACTGAGCCAATGATTTAGAGCTAACCAAATTGCCCTCATTTCTTTGTAGTTTATATGCGACACAAGAAACTGACTCTCCCATAAACCGTGACACACTTGATCGCCCAGAATCAGAGAAGCACCCCAACCCTCTTGACTGGCGTCCGTCATGATTATGAATGACGGATCCTGAATCTGAAGCGGTATTCCCTGGGATAACCACTGGATATCCACCCAAATTTGAAGATGATGTTTTACTGACTGTGTTAAAACAATCGGACTGTCCAACAACTGACGTTTTACACTCCAATTTTGTATTAGATAAATTTGAAGTGGACGCGTGCGCAAACGACCTAGCGGTATTAACTCCGCGGCAGCGCCGCAAAATCCTAACAGCCGCATAAACTCTCTTGCAGTAATGACTTGTGCGTTTACGCAGTATTTTGCGTAAAGCGAAACTAATTTTGCTCTTGCTACCGGCAAACTGACCCGATTGTTTTGAGTATCGAAACTCATTCCCAGATGAACAAACGACCTCGTCGGCATTAAATCCGACTTGTCGACATTGATTATAAAACCTAGGCATCGTAGCAGTGATAGCAGACTCTGAACGTCGCCTTGGAGAGCATGAAAATTTTCGTACCTTTGAAGTATGTTGTCCAGATATGCCGACGTCATCGAAGCCAAGTGTGCTCTGAAATGGCTCATTACCGCATTCATCACCCAAGTGAACGCCCACGGAGCAAAGTTCAGGCCAAAACACATTACTTTGAACTGGTATACCTTTCCTTGAACCGCGAAACGGAGGTATTTCCAAAAAGCCGGATGAATCATGATGTGAAAATACGCGTCCTTCAAATCTACACTTGCAGCGTAATCGTTCACTCGGATGCTGCCTCTCACCGATCGAATTGTCTCCATATAAAATCTTGGAGCAATTATTAGCTTCTTTATCCAACTGAGATCGATGACCGGTCTGTATGAGCCGTCTGGCTTCGGCACAAGAAAAAGATGACTGTAGAATCCCTTTGAATTGGGATTCTCTACAACCTCTACTGCCTCCTTTTGTAGGAGAGAGTCTACTGCTGAAATCAAAGCCTCTCTCTTTGTTATTTTTTGTGGAAGGCTCACAAATCTCGGAATCCGCGTTAATGGAGGTTTTCTCCAGAACGAAAGACGTAGACCATTTTTCACAACATCTCAAACCCAAAGATCTTGAGTTATTTTGTTCCAGTTACCTGCGAATTTTGAAAGCCTTCCGCCAACCGGAGAACAGTAGAGGTCGAAATCTTCATTTGTAGGTCTTACGAGGCTTATACGAGGAGAAGCCTCGTGAAGCTCTCGCACCCCTCTCTGACGTCGGTGTGGGGTTACGCATTTCGTTATTATCCAACTGCGCCAGCCCCTTTTTGAAATCGCTCCCCTGTTTCGAGCCACCACGCCCACGATTAGCTTTAGAAGCAGCACGGGCTGAGCCTCTCTTGGAGAAAAATTTACCTCTCCGAGGAGTACCACTTGTGGAAGGCTGAGGTTGCGAAGCTGAGCGCAACAAAAGCTGACTTGTAGCTTTCTTAGAAGCATCTTCAAATACAGCTTTTAGCTTATCATTAAATAATGAAGAGCCCAAAATGGGAGCGGCCCTTAGAGAGCTCTTAACACTGTCGTTAATGACGTAGATTTAAGGGCAGCATCGCACCTGACCAACTCTAAATTCGCTACTGAAAGAGCAGAGTGGGATGTTGTATACATGATGGCGCGAGAGAGCACTCTCAAAGGAGATAACAACTCCTGTAAGCTCTCAGATTCCAGATTGCCGGCCAATGCCCTGCAAATATGATCTGCATAAGACATAGCGTCCAAAATACTTCTGTGAGATTCAATGCAAGTATCTATAACAAAAGAACTGACGCTACACGATGACGGAAGAGACATACCTAAGTCCCTAGCTCCGTCATCCAATTGCAGAGGAGCTCTTGGAATCGTGTTCTCGCCTACCGTATTTAAGAAGGTGTTGCCTCTAAACGGTAGGTCAAGCTTCTTTTCCGAAAGAAAAGAACTTTTTCTAGCCTGAGCCAGGTCAGCAATAGCCTCGTTGTTATAGCCCCCATATTATATTGAGATTGATATATCCTTAGTAGATAATTACATGAGAAAGATATTTTTTTATTAGTGCATTTTCTGACTGGTCTCACTCATTTGCACTCAGTGACCTTGTTTACATCTTTGTTAAACTGATCTACAATTATTGTACATATAGCTGTTGATTGTTTAAGTAGGTCAGGGACCTTGTTTACTTGGATTGTGACAGAATCACCTGGAAACTGATAGAACATTGTAGACATTTCATCTTCTAGGACATTCTATCTGGTTACTATATAAAGGTTTGTCAACAGAATTCAAAAACTCATTTTTAGAAAGCCATTTCAGAAAGACTCATTTCAGTTAAAACACAGCAGTTGTTTCCATTGGAGATTATTATTGTTCTAGGACAGTGCATTTCTTATAGAAGCAGTGCTTCTTTGTGAATTTGGAAGATTGATTCCAAAAGAGAATTTTGAAGAGAATTTGTTCGTCTTGAAAAAGAGGATTTATACTTTCTGTAAAACAGAATAACATTTTGTGAAAAGCCAGGATTCTACTGGATTATTTGGAAATTACCTGTGGCACCAATACTTCGTGGATTTTTACTCCATTTGAATTTTGCAGAGCATTTTATTATATTTTATTGGAGACTGCTGAAATTTCTAAGTGAAAATTTTATTACAATCTACGCGATACTGTTTCTGAAGAGACATTGTTGAATTTAATACTACATCTACCAGCTGGTAACTTTCTTCAGAAGATACTTCACCACTGGATTACTGGATTCTGTCAAACTGTACTTTGGACTAATTCTATAATTGATAAGTACCATTGTTTTTATTTTCTGTAACCCAATTAGTGTAAAAGATCTTTGTATCATTTTTTTCTATATTATTTTTTTTTAATTAAATTTCAGAATAGTTAAATTCATAGTTATTGTTGCCGATTCTCAGATTTCTTTCTGTTACCAATACCAATAATATTTCCATACCATAACAGAAATTGGGGGCTCGTTGCCGAGATTGAATGTTAGATAATGAGAAAATTGCAAATTGCAATTATTATTTTGGCTCACTTTCAAAACATTTAAATTTTCTTAGAAAATTTCAGTATTATTATTTATATTCTGAGAACCAGCAAACCTTTTCATCATGGTATTTATTGTGACAGAATTTATTTCTGAATTTGAAGGCTCTCCTAGTTTGGCCCTTTTAGAATCTCTTAAGAAGGAGGATTTATTTCAACTTGCTCAGTATCTAAAATTACCTGCCACCCCTGGTCTGAACAAACATAAACTTAAACAGCTCATTGTTAATCATTATATGGAGGAAGGCCTTTTGCCTCAGTCTGAAACTCTCCCCTCTGAACCACAACCCACTGATGCCCTTGAACTCAAAAAGTTAGAATTGGAATTAAAAAAGTTAGAAATGCAACAAATGAAAGTGTCAATGACACAGTAGCTCAACTTGTCAAGACATAGACATGTACATGTATAGTATGTGACACAGCAATGACAAACATCTAGGTAATGACCTGATAACAAAGGTACATATAAAGTATTGTAACGGTCTGTACATAAATACTGAGCATTGCCTGTAACGAATGTATAGGTAAAGTATTGTAAAGGTGGGTGACAGTCAGATGTTAAACTAGAAAAAATCTTTGAGTCCCAGAGTGGGTCTGACTGAACCCCAAAATATTTGTTCTCATAGCACAGTGATAACAAAGGCACCCCAAAACACACTCGTTCCTGTCCCAAGGTGAAAACAAAGGTACCCAAGAAGTTTCGTGAAGATCAGTTCACAAATATGAGCTGTGTAGAAGTTGTGACAAAAAACTGATTGGACCTAATTTTGGTACAAAATGGCCACTGGCAGCCATCTTGAATTTCGACTCTTCCCAAGGTGATAACAAAGGTACCCAAGACGTTTTGTGAAGATCGGTTCATAAATACAGCGTCTAGCCCGAGCCGTATTGACATGTGCACTTACAGAGTATAAGTAGCACTGAATAAATCAAAGTTCATCTAATTTGCATAATTTTCTGCACGAGAAATAAACCCGTACTATATGTGATGTATTCCATGTTACTAAACATTCATACAAAAATTTATTCAAATCAGAACTTTCATACAGAAGTTCTGTACAAAAGACTGATTGCACTAATTTTGGTACAAAATGGCTGCTGGTGGCCATCTTGAAATTCGGACCACCCAAAAACACTTGTTCTCATCCCACGGTAATAACAAAGGTACCCAAGAAGTTTCGTAAAGATCGGTTCATAAATACGGCATCTAGCCTGAGCCGTATAGAAGTTGTGTACAAAAAACTGATTAGACCTAATTTCGGTACAAAATGGCCACTGGCAGCCATCTTGAATTTTGGACCGCACCCAGAAACACTCGTTCTCGTCCCAAGGTGATAACAAAGGTACCCAAGACGTTTCGTGAAGATCGGTTGATAAATACAGCCTCTAGCCCGAGCCGTATTGACATGTGTACTTACTGTGTGTAAGCAGCACTGAAAAAATCAAAGTTCATCTAATTTGCATAATTTCTGCACGAGAAAAAAATCTGTAGTATTATATGTGATGTATCCCATGGTACTAAACATTCACACAAAAAATTATTCAAATCAGCGCTTTCATATGGAAGTTCTGTGCAAAAATCTGATTGCACCAAATTTCGTACAAAATGGCTGCCATCGGCCATCTTGAATTTCAGACCGGACCCCAAAACACTCGTTCTCGTCCCACGGTGATAACAAAGGTACCCAAGAAGTTTCGTAAAGATCGGTTCATAAATACGGCCTCTAGCCCGAGCCGTATTGGCATTTGCACTTACAGTGCTGAAAGTAACACCAAAAAACATCAAAATTAGTCTAATTTACATAATTTACGCACGAGAAAAAAACCCGTATTATATGTGATGTATCCCATGGTACTAAACATTCATACAAAAAATTATTCAAATCAGAGCTTTCATATGGAAGTTCTGTACAAAAAACAGATTTCTGCATCGTCGGTACAAAATGGCAGCTGGCAGCCATCTTGAATTTTGGACCGCACCCAAAAACACTCATTCTCGTCCCACAGTCATAACAAAGGTACCCAAGAAGTTTCGTAAAGATCGGTTCATAAATACGACCTCTAGCCCGAGCCGTATCCAATTGTTGACGGACAGGCGGACGACGGGCCATGGCATAAGCTCAAATTTGGCTTCGCCAAAGTTGAGCTAAAAATGAGGGAAATTGAAATTCAGGCTCAAAAAGAAAAAGAGGATAGGGAATTAAAATTAAAAGAATTAGAAGCGCAAAAAGAAATGGAACAAATTCAGGCTCAAAAAGAAATGGAACATATTCAGGCTCAAAAGGAAATGGAGCAAATTCAGGCTCAAAAAGAAATGCATTTAAGGGAAATTGAAATTCAGGCCCAAAAGGAAATAAAAATAAAAGAATTAGAATCTCAACGTCAAGGCTCAAATGTAATTTCCCCAAGTAGATTTGATGCAACTAAACATGTTTGGCTAGTTCCCCCCTTTCAAGAAAAAGAAGTTGATAAATATTTTTTACATTTTGAAAAAGTGGCAACAAGTTTAGAATGGCCAAGGGATGTCTGGACTTTGCTATTGCAAAGTGTTTTGAAAGGGAAGGCCCAAGAAATCTATTCTGCTCTATCTTCGGAGCAAAGTAATAATTATGACACTGTTAAAGAGGCTATACTTAAGGCATATGAACTTGTTCCAGAGGCCTACAGGCAGAAATTCAGAAATTATTATAAAAACGAAAATCAAACTCATGTGGAATTTGCCAGAGAGAAGCAAAATTTATTTGACAGGTGGTGCCATTCAAAAGAAATAGGGAAAGATTTCTCTAAATTAAAAGAAATGATGCTAATTGAAGAATTCAAAGGAAAGATACATTCAGATATAAAGGCCCACCTGGATGAACAAAAAGTTGACACTTTGAACAGAGCAGCAGTACTAGCAGATGCCTTAACTCATAAAATGAGCCGTAACTCTACAAATTTTTGGCTTCACAAGAATTCTTTCCAAAGTGGACCTAGACCAACTTCAGATAAAATTCATCCTTCCAGTCCTCCAAACTTTTCACCACCCAAATTTAATAGGAAGCCTAATGAGAATAAGTCATCTAATGCCAGACCTACACCATTACGACCCAACAGTTCAAATAAAACCTGTAATTATTGTAAGAAACCAGGACATTTATTATCTGATTGCTGGCTGTTAAAAAGGAAAAATGAGTCCTCTACTTCACAGAATGCACTAGCATGTGCTCCATGCCCTGAAAATTATGTAATAAAGAAAGATGCTTTAGAAAATTATAAGCCATTTATTTCTGAAGGCTTTGTTTCCCTTGAGGGGGATAAGCACTGTTTCTTACCAATAAAAATACTGAGAGACACAGGTGCTACTCAGTCTTTAATGTTAGAAGGCATTTTGCCATTTTCTGAAGAAAGTGCTGCAGGGGCACAAGTTCTAATATCGGGTATTGAGTCAAATTCTTTAAATGTCCCACTTCATAAAATAAATTTAAAAAGTAGTTTAGTAAATGGGACTGTGACATTAGGAATCAGACCTACTCTACCATGTAAAAGGTATTTCTTTATTTTTGGGAAATGACTTAGCTGGTGACAAAGTCACTGTAGAACTTCAAGTGGTGGATAAGCCGAGCACAGATGAAAGTATTATTAATTTGAAGGAATGTTTTCCTTTTGCCTTTCCAGCATGTGCTGTGACTCGGTCCATGGCAAAGAAAGCTGAGGTTGATAACAACCTCAACTGTGTTGATTTGAACAGCAGAGCTGAGGATAAGAACAGTCACAGAATTACCGATTCTGAAGACATTGATTTGTCTCAGACATTTTTGAGTCAGTGTGAAGACTCCTCCTGAAATTGTAAAGAGGCCATTACACCTGAGAGTGATAGGGGGACCTCCTTGAATGTCATTTCCCATACATCTTTAATTCAGGAACAGGAAAGTGATCCTGACCTTGCCGAGCCACGTGAAAGGGCTCTAACAGAGGCAGAAGCCCAAAACTACCCCGTCTGTTATTTTAAAAAATCTGATGTACTCATGAGGAAATGGCGACCACCAGAAGTACCCTCCAATAGTGATTGGGAGGTTATTTATCAAATAGTTGCCCCCACTAAATACCGGAATGAAATAATAAGCCTGTCTCATGAAAATCCAATGGCTGGACATTTGGGAGTTTGGAAAACCTACTCTCGTATTCAAGAGTGTTTTTACTGGCCCAAGCTTTGACAGGATGTTGTCGAATTTTGTAAAACCTGCCACACCTGTCAAATTGTAGGAAAACCCAACCAGAAGATTCCTCCTGCTCCCCTTCAACCAATCCCTGGCATTCCCTGCTTTTGAGGAGCCATTTAGTAGAATTATTATTGATTGTGTTGGCCCATTGCCAAGTACAAGATCTGGAAATGAATATCTTCTTACCATCATGTGTGCTTTTACACGATTTCCTGAGGCTATACCTCTAAGAAATATTAAAACTAAGACTATAGTTAAGGCCTTAATAAAATTTTTCACGACTTTCAGTCTACCCAGGTCAGTGCAATCAGACCAAGGCTCAAATTTTATGTCAAACATTTTTCAGCAGGTGATGTATGAGCTCAAAATTAAGCAGAACACATCAAGTGCCTACCATCCCGAAAGTCAAGGAGCTCTTGAACGCTTCCATCAAACACTGAAGACATGATAAAGGCCTATGGGGAGGATAATGAGAAGGGCTGGGATGAAGGAGTCCGTCTCCTCTTATTTGCAGTCTGTGAGACTGTACAGGAATCTCTGGGGTTCAGCCCTTTTGAATTAGTGTTTGGACACTCAGTGAGGGGTCCACTCACTGCTTTGAAGGAGAAATGGCTCGAGAAAGAGCCACCTGAAATTTCTATTCTGGACTATGTGTCCACTTTTAAGGAAAAACTGCACCAGGCCAGAGAAATGGCAAATAAACATTTACAGAAAGCCCAGAGTCATATGAAGACTTGGTATGATAAAAAGGCAAAATTTCGCACCTTCAAACCTTGGGACAAGGTACTAGTATTATTCCCTTTAAAGGGCAATGCTTTACAAGCAAGATATTCAGGCTCTTATATTGTTAAGCACAAGATCAGTGATACTGATTATGTTGTTGAGACTCCCGACAGACTCAAAAATACTCAGTAGTGCCATATAAATATGTTGAAAACATATTATGAGAGAGAACCAACCTCTCTACCAGTCTCAACAGTCACCCACATGGATGAGCTGGAAAATCCTGTGGAGGATGTTCATGAAGGCAGTGAAAATGTACCTCTAAAGTTACAGAACTCAGATGTCCTGAGAGATCTACAAAATAAAATAGATTATTTACTGCCTGACCAAAGAAACGATTTAGTTGATTTAATTTTCAAATATCAACACTTATTTCCCGATGTGCCTAGTAGGACATCTGTTATTTTTCATGATGTTGATGTAGGAGAGGCAAATCCCATCAAACATCATCCATATAGACTGAACCCTTTCAAAGCTGAGATCATGCGAAAGGAAATACAGTATATGCTGGACAATATCTTAGAACCTAGCCATAGCAACTGGAGTTCGCCCTGTATACTTGTCCCAAAATCTGATGGGAGTTACCGATTTTGTATGGATTACCGAAAAGTGAACAGCCTCACCAAAACAGACAATTATCCAATTCCAAGAATTGATGACTGCATTGACAAACTTGGCCATGCTAAATTTGTGACAAAATTTGACTTGTTAAAGGGTTATTGGCAAGTCCCTTTAACAGAAAAAGCAAAAGAAATATCTGCTTTTGTTACACAATTTGGATTGTATCAATATAAAGTTACCCCTTTTGGCATGAAAAATTCTCCGGCAATGTTCCAGCGCATGGTTAACCACTTAATTGCAGACCTAGATCACAGTGAAGCTTATATTGATGATGTTATTATACACACAGATACAAATTGGGCTGATCATCTAAAGCATATTCAAGAATTTTTTGACAAAGTGACCCAAGCCAACCTGACTATTAACTTGGTAAAATCAGAATTTGGCAAAGCAACTGTAAATTATTTAGGCCATGTTGTGGGTCAGGGGCAGGTGAGGCCGACTGTAGCAAAAGTTGATGTCATTGTAAATTTTCCAGTACCAAGCTCGAAATAAGAGCTCATGAGATTCTTAGGCATGGCTGGATATTATAGAAAATTTTGTTTAGGCCCCAAAAAAAAAGGAATTGATTCTCAGGCACCGCCGCATTGAAATGGCCCGCATTGGGCCTTTTTATTTGGACCGTCATTGCACGAAAATAGGAAACAGGGAAATTGAAAAGGGACTATTGGTTTTAAGGCCCAAAACCAACGAATAAACAGGTAAATATACACAGGCGTGTGTTAAGTGTGAGAGGGGAAAGGTTTTTGCCATATTTTCAGGAGATTGGGCGCACACGGCGGGGGAATTCAAACGCAAACTTGACTCGGTCGATGCTGGGCGAGTTGTCCAACACAGGCATAACCCACCTTGTCGAATACTAAACGTTAAATTTGCCAGGTACTGGCGTCAAGTAAATCTTTTTTGCTGTGAAAACACGAATGAGAAATAGTGAGAATAATCGGTACAGGTCAGTATATTTTCGGGGTGGGGAATTATCACTTACTAAAGAAATACAGAAGTCCAAATTCTGCTGACGTGTCATGAACATAACGGGAAAGAATGGGCAAACACTGAATGGAATCTGAAATTCAGATTTTTCCAGAGCAGTTGTGCATCAAGGGAGATTACTCAAAACACACGTGCGTTTCCCAATACAAATGACGTCTTCATTCAAAGCAAACAAATGAAGTCTTTACGGGCCGACACGTCCAGCTTATTTTGTGTATTGAGTTGGGTCTATCCATTTATTAATTTCACCCACGGGAGATTGGATAGTGATATGAATGAAAGGGCTTCGCCGCAGTGGAAAAATAAAGTGATGTTTCCCTTTTTTAAATATCAAACTTGATCGCTTGGATGTATACGGGTTCAAACTATTTTTAATAGGCGTGGTCTTTGGGAGGGGCTCTTTGACAGATGGCTGATGACGTTACAAGTGCTGTGTAAGTTCCATGCTGAGTTGACACCGGAAGCTTGCTTCCATTCTGGTTTGTTTTTGTTTCCCTTCTAAAATTTCTATCGTAAAAATGTTAATTTCTATCAAAATAACTCACAATGATACCAAAATAATACGAGGGTGGTCAATAATATCTATGGAAGACGACAGTACTTTGGGGGAGTTGGTTAAAAAACTGTTCGCCGGTGA